>PVLD010005723.1:0-108667 GCA_004027595.1 Dinomys branickii
GAAGAAGAAGAAGAAGAAGAAGAAGAAGAAGAAGACAACTGGCCACAGCTCATTAATTCATTTATGACTTAAAAAATTAATGTTAAGAGCTATCCATGCTTAGCTCCTTTTATAGTTCATATAATTAAAACAAAACATTTTATTAAAAGCCAATTAGTTTGCTACAAGGAATATGTTCAAATTGAAAGTGGTTTTAATAACATTACACTAAAATTGAAAAAAATCTGAGCATGCAACACCCTAAAGAGACTTTTCTATTAAAGGTCCTTTATTATAAGTGTTCAAAAATAAAATCTTAATCTGACATATTAAACACCTTAAATTTAAAATTCAAGTAGAGAGCTAGCCTATAATATCTCTACTACCAAAAAGTAAAAATCAGAGATATATAATTGCTAAATATTACTTTGAGTGAATATATACATCAGTCTAATAAAAGCTAGGAACCATCTAAGTAGGAAAAAAGTTTCTTCTAACAAAATAATTTTTCCACCAAGATGCTTACGAAACACTTACAAAATTCAGAGTTCAGTTGTAAGTGTTTCTTAAATGTCATGTAATTGAAAATATATAATTAAAAGTATTCCTAGAATTCAATAATGTTCATGGATAACTGTTAAGATTTGAAATTCCTAAAATAATCACTATGTTTATACCATTTTTAATTTTAGATGGGAAATCTCAATGATTATGTAAATAAATAATGCATATTCTAAAGTTATTTTATTCATATTTAACGATGAGGTGATTTTTCTAGAAGTGATATTTAAGAAACTTATGTCTACACACTATTCCAGGTACATCCCTTGCATCACATAGTCAACCCTATATCAAACTCTGACTTCAAGAGCATAAATTTCTGTTAGCCAGACTATATTTGTGTGTGTCTTAACACATAGTATCATATTTGACCTTATAAAATGCAGAAGAGACCTTCTACAGTATTAGCTGGTCTTATAGACAGGAAAACAGAACAAGCACTAAAAGCAGAACAGTTATCCTAGTTAGCAAACAATTTCACAGATATTAGCTTACTAGATTCTCAAGGTAGCATACCAGGAATGAGGAAAGGTGCTGAGTCCCTTTGCTCAGATGAACTAACTAAGTGATGGCATAGAGTCACACATACAGTTGGTGCTCTATACAGAATGGACCTGAAACAAAGCTCAAAAACGTGTGCACTCTTTCTCCTATACCATGTCACCTTTCTAAGATCAAATGACTCTCAAGAACAAGGAGAAGAATCAGTGTTACTCTGTGCTTCAGAAGTCAATAATGACATGGCCTTGAACAATTTCTAGAATTTACAGAAAAGTATGAAGTAGAAGTGAGTTCTTCCCTAAATCTGATTAGTTATTTGAGACTTTGGATATATAGAACACATAAGATGAATAAAAGGAGAAAACTAAAAGAGGGAATGCTGTCACAAAAAAATAATGCCAAACTGAGGAAAAAGCATTTCTTTTTATAAGGATTTAAACTGCCACACTGGTTCACTTAGCTTTGTGGATTATAAATGGGTCTGGAAAATTTAAATGCACATCTTACATTTAAGGTTGAATGTACTTCTTTTCCATAATGCAGATGTCACTAAGTGACTGTTCAAATCAAAACACATGATAAATGTCCTTGGTATACGAAGTCATCCCTGACACTCTCTCACATTAATTTTGGACACACAGTCATTTATCTGAATAGCAAGGGCACAGTGTATTAAGGAAATAGCTGCTAGCTGGGCGTGGTGGCATTCACCTGTAGTCCCAGCAATTGGGAGGCCAAGGCGGGAGCGCAGGGCTATAAAGTGAGCTCAAGACCAGCCTGAACTGCGTAAGACCCTGTCTCAAAAAGTCCAAAAAAAGAGGAAACAGCACTAATTTCATTAAGTCCATGCCTATCTAGATATTAATCTGATTGAGAAATGTCTACATACTACGTACAACATGGATAATCGTATTTTCCATACTACACAAGCATTTGTAAGAATACATATAGGCAACCGACAAAACAAGACCCCACATTCCCATCTGTAACCTGTCACCCTAAATAGTATCCACTTCCTAGAACATCCACAGAAACAAGCACCCTTCGCAACTGTAAAAACCGCTCCTCCAAATCCCTTGGTGGCCTGTTCACTGTTCTTCCCTCTCTTCTTCTCCTCTTCCTCCTCCCTCCTCTGCTCCTCTCCTTTCCTTCCTGTATAAGATGATCAATATTTGAATAGTACAGGTGCTGCACATTGAAAGCTTAAAGAAACACAATGTTTTTCCTTCCATTTTATTACACATTTTGGCGCTATGACTTTTTAATAGGCAGAGTTCAGTAAAAAATCCTGACAGTGAACTAACTACCAACAATCAGTTGGGTTGTATTTGCTAATTCTGTCAAACCAATGAATATTAACACACGATAATAGCAATATAAGCATTAAATTGGAAACAAATCTATTGGAGACATTAGACTGTTTCAGTCTTATCTCCAAAAAGAGTTAACTTCTGTTAAAATCCTTATGTGATACTTTATCTTACACAAGAGAAAACCAAAACTCAGACAAATTAAGATACTTGCCAAAGGCCATAAAGATAGAAGTAAAACTGACTCTAAGGCCCAATGGAGTCCTTTAAATGGTGAAAGTCTCCATGGTTAAACAGCGCTTGGCCCTTGAGAAGAGTATTGTAAATGTCTATGCGTTGATTTTTGCATGTGTATTGAAACACACATAAATATATTAATGTATTAGCACATTATGAACTACCATAGGCTGCAATACAACCCTATGTACTTCTATTCTGATACTGTTTTGTATGCAAGCTATTTGATCAAGAATAGAATCAAGATTACAAATTTCTAAAAGAATTACAAAATTCTCTACAAACCGAATAATTGGTTCAGAACAATGATCATAACCATGTTTAATTCTAAAACTAATGTTTTCAGATTGTATGCTGAAACTACAAAAGTACAGCAAGAGGCAATTTATAGCAAGAAATTATAGTAACAATAACTAACACTTGTGTATAGTACTTATTAATGACATTGTTCAAAGCAATTTAACTGCACCAAATTATTTAAGAAAGTAATTTACATCACACTTACAGAACAAGTAACATTATTCAGAATGGACAGAGTCTGGCATTATTGCCCTTCCAAGGTCACTAGTACTCCACTCTCAAAGATGGCCACCCCATTACCATACTCTCCCCACTGCCTCGTTCTCTCCAGCCACTTGTTTGTCATGAATGTGATAACAACTCAGGATGGTCCCATCAAGAATATTTATATTTCAGTGTTCCAGGAGCCCTATAAGCTTTGTATGATTAAAATAAGTTATTCAAAAATAGCAAAGTATGAAGTACCCTGACGGGTAGGGGAAGAAATGTTTTGAGCTGAAAGCCTCCCCAGACCCCTCAAAACTTGTCCTCCTTTATAAAGCTGACCCTGAATGTTTCACAATCATAAGACACTTCACATAAATTCCCCACTATAATTTTAGCAGTTATATTATTATCTATACCATTTTGGAGGGGTTTTCCCAAAGGCCAGAAATATGTTTTACTCATCCTTCCAACCTCAATCACTACCTAGTATTCAACACTGCAAATAGCAGATACTGGTCAAATTACACAAAACTTTTAGTTAATGTCTCAAAGAAAACAAATGGTTGGAGTCCATCTAAGAAAACAGCTTTCATCAGAAATGGTATGGAGTATACACTGAAGAGACAGGAGTCTAGACTAGAGCTGTGCAAAATAGCTGTGTGGATTGAAAAATTAACTATTCTCTCTAGAATTACACTCTTCATCTGTAAAGGAAAGTGGTTTTACTAAAGACTCATAAGAGCTCTTCAAATCTGAGAGTCTTTAGTTCTAAACCTAGGAGCTGAGCCACAGAACGCTGACAGATATCTTGGTAAACCACAGATAGGTGGTCTGGGGCCAGCTTTCTGTGTAGTAAAGTGGCAGACCTGGTTTTACAAGACAAAAAGTGAACATACCATTTCCCAAGTATCCTTCACATGCTCCCTCCCCAGCCTCTTCCTTTAGCTCTAGATTTTTATTTCTTCTCTCATTTACAACAGAATGTTTCCCATGGTTTTGGTCCTCATTGCCCTACTTCTTCCCTCTTTGAATCCATTCTAAGAAGAATACCACACGACCAAGGCTGCAATGCTACCAAAATTGCTTGAGTCAACATGGAGACTTCCTGCCTGATAAAATCTGATGATCATTTTAAGTTTTTCTCCTTCTGGTACTTTATGACAGCAGTTATGTTCCAAAACCGCAGGGCACTGGCTGTTATAACAGCTGGGATATGGCCACATTTCTTTGCCGTGGTCATGGTGAGACACCACCTTTGGATCACAGACTCCCTTCCTCCTCCTTCTCTGGGCCCATTATTCATGATTATTGTTTTCCTCCTCATAACACCTTGTATTTTTTAAACTATTTTGAAGATGTCTACAGCCCAGAATGCACACTATTGCTGCCGTAAGCTCCTCCTGTTAGCAGCACTCGCTTGTACATGGGGGATGCCCATCGTGCCCTGGCCCCTCGTCACAGGGGGGCCCTTACCCAGCGGAAAGCAGCCTGAGAGTCATCATCCCCACGACCAAAGGAAGGGAATGTCTTCCACCTCAATAAACTTCCGCTCAGCCAACTCGGCAGTGAGCCAATGAGGAACAGCCGACTAGAGGCCATGTGGCAGGCCCCGCCTTCTTCCTCCCTGGTCATATTAAAACTTCCTGCTTCCTTTTTTATGGCATCCTATTTCTCTTTCCCTGTGTCCTGTCCAATCAGTGCCTGCCAACTCACACAGAATATCCCCTAAACCCCACCCCAGCCTGGCCCTATCAGCCTTTGTTCCCCGGCCAGGCCCTCAGAAGCTCCACGTCCCTCCTTTCTGCTGTGGTCTTCTCTGTGTCTGAAATAAAGGCATTTTTTACTTTGTTCTGTTTTGACTTGCACCAAAACACCTAACACTTTATTAATTTACATTTAAAGGCACCATATTCCATGGTTTCTTCTATTTTTCCCATTTTTTAATCTTCGTGTTTCACATTTCCAACCTCTAAATTAAGTTAAAGTGGTTTAGTTTGTACTTCTTTGAACTCTTGGAGTAATCTGCACTTGTTTTTTCAGTGGTCCCAGCCCAATTAGTGGTTTTAACCAGCTGTCTTTAAAGGATGGCTCCCAAAATTATAGCTATAATATAACCTCTAAGCTGGTATCCAGATTATATTTAAACTTACCTATTTTATACATTAACTTAGATGTCAAATAACACCTCTAATACCATTTTCCTACAAAATCTATTCTTTCAAGTTTTACTCTTTATCACTTAGTAGAAATTCCATTTTTTCCCACTTTTTAGTTTTTATTTAGTATTTGCCTCCTCCAACAAATGCAAGGTTGATGAAGGCAAAGACTTAGTAAGCAAATATCTCCACCATTCAGGGCAGACTGAAATATAGCATGTACTCAACATTAGTTGTAGAAAGAATGCACAACCAAATAAAAAATTATGTACATGGAAATGCCAATAATGCCATTCTCAGGTCATTAATTTATAGTGCTATGCTACGTGGCATAAACACAACCTCACTTTACCTCACTGAAGGCGTGACAAGTCAGTGCAAATACAGGACGGGCTCAGAGAGACATTCATTTGAGATTGCAACAATCCAACCAATGTACCAAGAAATATGACCATTAATGCCGGGTAAGGGGACCACCTGGACTGATCACGCACCTCACTAATTAAAGGGCAAAGGACACTGTGCCTCTTCAACAATTCCACAGCAAGATGCATTATGATGTTACCTTGCTGATGTATCTCCTTAGCATTTCCCATCTGAAGGTGGGATGGGGACGAGCCCACTAGGCTCCTGAGTGCTGGGACACTTCTAGTCACAGGTAAAGTCACAGCTACCTTGTTTCTCCTCTGAATGTGGAAGTACTGGGAGGACCGCAGGAGACACTTCCATAGCCTCTCACTTCTAGAATGGTCCCTAACCCACAAATATGCTTCAATCAATTAAAAAACAACCTGCCACCCTATATTTACTCATGAATTATGATATTAAAAATCAACAATGTAAAGCCATTCTTCCAAAAGAAGACAGCAAAAGATAGATGAATTGGACTTTAATTATAAGTAGACAATCAAAAGATTAAGTAAAAATGAGCCTTCGTATGTTTAAAATATGCTTTGCTCATCTTCAAATTTTTATTTATTAATTTCTTTCCAAGTTCAATAATAACACACTTAGGACTGATATACATAATGGGGTTTCTTATATGTGGTAAGAAAATAAGTTCAGAATAAGTATAAGTAACTGAGGTTTTGAAAAATCTTTATATAGAAGATTAAAGGAAATAACAAGAAAACAGAGCAGAGGTGAAAGGTGTGAAGGTATTCCAGGCCAACTAGAGGCCAGGAAAACAAAAGAACCTATTGAGAGAGAAAACATCATCAGTTACTTAAAATTTTTGGCCTACTTACCTCATGTGAAACAGATTCTATGTGAAATGTGAAACATTTTGATGTGCTTACATACCAATAGACTTCCAATGTGTTTAAAACTCTTCCCTAATAAATAACTGAAGATTTAGGAAGATGTACTCTTCCAGCCACTGAGTTATATTTAAATATATATCAAAATTTTCCTTCCTACATACTGAGCAAAAATTGTGGAAATCAAGAAATTGTTAAAAATGACAAATATGTTGGGAGCTCATTTACATTCTTGACTTATAAAGAATATTCATATTTTACAGTATATGATTTCATTTTCATTATTGTTATATTATTTTTATCTTATTAATCATATTCTAGCATGTATTAATGAATATTTAACATTCTACATTAAGAAAACTTCTAAAATTATTTTAATGTTAATTAGATCTCTTATGGAACAATGGAGATACCATTTATAAAAAATCAAAATGAGGAGCTGTATACAAAAGGCCATTTCCACTAAGCTATGGAAGCATAATGGTATCCATTTTTATCTGGCCCAGTGCTAATCTATGATAGAGAAAAGCATGTAACATTTTTAAATGCTGGCATTGTAGATCAATACACACAATTATATGTCATTATCAATCACTGTAAAATATATACATGCTAATTTCATAGAATTTAGTTTTGGTGGGTTACAGAACAAAGTCATTAACAAGTATATGTAAACCAAATCTAAATATAAAAGTCATACTCTTTTTACTTGTCTGAGCAACACATTAATTAATGTATATAAAACTGAAAAATCCACAAATATTATATTATAGATGTTTACTTTATTATGCTCATTATTTTTGTTCATTAACCCATAATTGTTTCACCTTAAAAGTCTACCTTAACTATTTTTAATTAGTTCAATTTAGTTATTTTTTGTTTTCTGTGGTACTAGGGATTGAATTTAGGGCCTTTACACTGAGCTACATCTCTACCTCATTTTTTTATTTTTTATTTTTTATTTTGAGATTGGATCTCACTAATGTGCAGATGCTGGGCTCAAACTTGCATTCTCCTGTCTCAGCCTCCCAGAGAGCTAGGATTAGAAGCCTGCACCCCTGTGGCTGATGTAATTTAGTTTTTAAACAATTCAATTTGAATATACTTTTTGGATGGAAAAGTGTCTATGCTATTTTTTCAAAATATGTATTAACAAAAACCACTACTGTTTTCCTTAGACTCTTGCCACTTAACATGATAAACAAACCAAACCTTCCAACTTTGGTGCCATACAATTTCAACAAAAAAGGATTGTATTAGGACCAATAAGGTAGGCATTAGGAAAATGAAGAAGTTTATACTCAGAAATAGGTAAGGATACATGTTTTAGATATTAGACAACATAAATTAGGAAGTTAGGACTAATGCTTACTTACTCTAATTTTTAAAAAGTATATTCATACACATTGCAAATGTCATCGCAGTGTCTAAGATAGAAAAAGCACTGTGAACTTCATTCCAGACTTGCCTTTTTTCCCATTAGTAGGTTGGCTTGGTGTTTCTCCCTCATTGTCTTTATAACATCAAAAACAAACAAAGCAATGATTAATAATTCTGGTCAGTAACAACCCAAAAAAGAACTAAGCACAGCAAAAAGGTGAAATCACACATGAGAACAATCAATCAATCCATGCACTAAACATGACACTCCACATTAATGAACACAAAAGTAACGTGTATGTTTCCTACCTTATCAAAAAAGTAGTAAAAACAAACACAAGGAATGGAGCCATTTTACATTATTATTATGCTTTTATGCTAATCTCATGTACAATTTACCGGTTAATTTTGAAAGACACGTAACAAGCTAGTTCAGCAAGTGGACTTCATAATGTTGATAAAGCTCAGTTAGAGTAATATTAACTACTGATCAAGTCCCCAAAATGACACTGTCCTAAAAGGACTTCACCGTGGGTGTCACTTAATGAATACTCATCAGTATTTATGTAAACTAGTAGGAGACATAGAAGAATGGGTGAGTAGAAAGCTTAATACTCTGCTAAATGAAAACAGAATTCATTCTACAATGTTCCTATAAATATTACTCATACAGCATCCCCCCAAAATGGAAGATGTGTGAAACTCTAGTAGTTAGAACATTAGACATTCAGAATTGAGAAAGCCCTAAGTTCCTGTCACTCTGCATACAAAATTGCCTTTGTTTCTATTATCAAACATACTCTGACGATTTTTCTTAACCTTGTGATACTAAAAAGCTACTGGAGCTCAAGTAGCAACCAGAACTCAAGATGTTTTTGTTGTAAAGCTACAAATTCGACTTAGAGAATGTATCCATGAAAATATATCTCATGCACAATATACAAAACTGCACTGTTTTCTCACAATGGGATCGAGAGAAAAAAGGTACACACACTACTATTCCTGAATAAAATTGAGGATTGCTTAAAGATTTAATGAAAATAGATTTAGGTATTGTGCATTGTTCAAAAAGAGTTAAAATTTAGAAACCTGAGAGAGCTTAAAAATATTAGGATTCAATTCTGAGTTTCAAGGAAAAAGTTAAATTTGATCTAGTTTTCAGTTTTAAAATGCTTATAGGAATAGTCTAACCAAAAAGGCAAAAATCATATGTAAGCATAGAATGTTCGCAACACACTAAAAGTAATGTGTCTGCAAACCAATTTAGGAAGGAGATTCTAAAGGGAGAAAATTATGATTGTTGACAAATACAACAGTAATATTGACCAAGAAGGAAGAACTACCACAAATAAATTAATTGTTCCTATTTTAGGAAATAATAAATGGGTAGAGTTGATAGTCTCTAAAAGTTTTATATTAAAGAAAATATTCAATCTGGGTAAATCAATCTGGTAAATTGTTTAGAAAACTTATATAGTATGTTTTCATTAGTAAAATTGGGTAAAAATACACAGATAGTAAATAATTATTTATAATTAGTACTGAAAGGCAATTTGGCATTTATTATAGATTTGCAAATGTGGAACCCAAAGTCCTACATGAACTTACAAGTTATGCTTGTAAAACACTAACATTTTTCCTTCAGACACACCCACACACACACACACACACACCTGTTTTGACCTCCTCTCCCTGTTTTTCTACCTCTGCTTCCTTCACATGCACAGTTTCTTCATAAGCTTCTGCATTTGCACAAGTAAAAGTGAAGACAAAATAAGACCAGAGAGATGACAGAGCAGTATTTCTTATTTTAAAAAAATGAAACAAAACAAAATACTCATTATAATATAATCACTATAAGGAGACCAACAGATTCTTTTAAGGATGCTTCAGACATGTGATGGAAAACCAAATAAGTGTACTGTTAATCAGTTACCAGACTGTCTTCTTTTATGATGTTGTCTATAAGAGAGAAACTGTGGCCTCAAAATATTTGCAATGTGTTGTTAACTAGGTAAAGTAGGCAAAATACCCTATCTACCAACTGGGTGTATTATTAGAAAAATAATATTAGTAGAATTCTACTAATATTCTTCAACGCTGGAGGAATAAAAATGGTACCAATTTTTAGTTTTACAAGAGAGCAGTATGTCACTTCAGGGAACGCAAAATAATGACGATGCCTTGGAGTGGCCAAGTATGTCACACTTCCTGTGTTGCCCGATTCTCTAATTTTTAGCAAAGACAAGATGACAAAACAGAATACCACTGACAAAACTGAAATATATAAGAATTTAGGATAATTAAATGGATGATAAATAATTAACCAAAATCATAAAGATTCCAAGTAAAACTTGCTCATTTCAGTCACTGAAGAGAATTAGAAAACATGCATTTATATATGTATTTTGGTTTTAAAGTAATATCATTAAAGTACAAGTCCTGACAAACTCTTTAGGAGATAGTCAAATATAATTTGGGTTAGACTGACAACTAACTAATAGTCTGTTTTTGGGTAACCGTATCTTTAAAATCACTTACAAGTTGAAGATCTCTCAGAGATTTATTATCTTTTTTAAAACTCAAGAAAATTGTGTAATTGTTTATCAGCTGAAACCTCCACATTAATACTTATGAAAACAGTTTTAAAACCATAAAACAAAACAATAACATTCTACCTCATACTAAAATTACAATAGAAGTTTTGACTCCCTTTTCTTATATGAAACCAAAAAATGGAAAAATCCTAGTTGGACATAGTAAAGAAAATTAGTGGTTTTAAGACATTCTATAGGGAGACAACAAAGAGTTAACAGAATGCTTGTTGGTAAGGCCCCCAGCACTTTTATGAACCTTGACTTTCTGGATTTCTGGTTTTCAGGCATACCTGTATTTAGTATGACATCAGAATTGTGACACAACAATGTTTCTAATTTCATAGGCCAAAAAGAAGTTCAGATCTTTAAAACTTTTAAGAAAATCAAAAGTCCCACAGATATTAGTGAAGTTTCCTTGTAGAAATTTAAAATTACATCCTCTCAGTCTCATGCCAATAATTTTGAGACTATAGGAATCCTGCTGAGATAATTTTATCAGGCAGCATAATATGCCATTAATTACTATAGTACTGTTCAAAATTATGGTATGTAATAAATAGTGGTACACAAATAGTAGTCAATAATCACTGAGTCATAACTAGAAGGACACAGTATACATCAAGTTATATAAAGGAACGAAAGTGTTGCTGCTCAAATGCAATGCTTTTACAAATTTGTTACAAACATGAAATTCAGTACAGCAAATGTAGAATGACAAGGTACACTATCTGAGATAATTTTTCAGTTTTTAAATAAATATTTCATGTATTCATTTAACAAATATTTATTCAGTGCCTACAATGTACCAGGCATTATTCTGTGTGCTGGAGATTTTTGCAGTAAATAAAATAACCAACAATTTCAGAATTCTACTAGCAGCATATTTTGTATTGCTCTGATAAATGTCCACATATCACAATTCAGCGCTCTGTCTTGAGTCATAATGTAGTATTTGATGATAAAACTATAAAAGTACATCATACTTAACTTTGATACACTATAAGCAGTCTTGCTACATGATCAATGATGCAGGAAATACAAACCATAATCACTAATTCAGTCACTTCCTTTTCCAGAAAGCCACATTTAGCAATCAAACATCATCACAGACACCAAATGTAATATATGATAATAACCACAGCTAGGCCATGTGTACACCCTCGATGATATAAACAGAGACTACAATTGACGCCTTGAAACTCTCACACAGAATCTATGATTTTTCTTAAAAGCCAAATTACATATTTTAAAAAGAGGAAATATTTTGTAGTTATTTAAAAGAAGGTAAATTCTTTGCATTCTTGATGAAACAAAGAAATTTAACTCCTTGCTATTATTTCCAAGTAAAAGGGGAAGGCTCTATCAGAAATCACAGAACAAAGTAGTTGTACCGCACAGAAACTGTCTAGGGAGAGGACGTCAGTTGCAGTTTGGTGTGTTTTTGCATGCTCAGCCTCCCCAAGGCTGTCAACGCAAAACCGGCCCTCCCTTACGTACAGACCTTCGTAAGGGTCTATCTCCTTGACTTCATTTTCTAGGGAAAACAAAAATAAAAGCAAAACAAAAAAGGGGACCAAAGCACAGGGGTTAAAACAACAGAAACTTCCAAAGGCAAAGAATGTATAGTAAAGAAAAGCTAAGTGGTGGTTGAAACATATATAGCTACATGTATATATACTGCACTTTTTTAATGATGCTAAAAATTATTCTATTCTGTTATCCATGCTTACAGAGGTCTTTTATCTGAGAATTTATAAATGTTGAAGAAGTATGTTTATGTGTGTGTCAACAAATATTGCTTCTTATGGAAAAACTGAAATTACTAAAAGTATCGGTACAACATGCATCTTTCTTTGATTATCTATGATTACCTTTTTCTTGCACTCCAGTTTTGAGAGGGGTCACCATTGTTGTGCATCAGCAACCCAGTCCTTTGCAGTGTGTGAAAATTAATTTAGCTAGTTACTAATAAACTTTATGTAATTATCAACAATTACATAAGCTTAATTATAGCAAAGCAATATCATCCAACTGCTTACTTAAGACTATTTAAAGTTTACTTTTAAAATGCATTTATTTAAATTTGAAAAATGTGAAGAAGAAGAATGATAGTTTACTTATAAATATTGTAAATGTTAGTTGTAAAATATATAATAAAATTCATAAATTTGAGTACTGTGATATGCACCCAAAGTGTAAAATAATGAAAGAAGATAACTAACAGAAGGTAATCAGAACACCGTGATTCACGTTAGCGTCTGTGCGTGTGTCCTATGTGACGGAATAGAAGTAACACTTACTTCTCTCCGGCGTTCCTTTTGCTGGGAGCTGTGGAAGCTGTCGGCCTCTCCGTCCTGCCAAGGGAGTACTTGACGGACTGGTCTGGACAGACCCGGTGCGAGGGTGTGATCTGGAAGATACATCATCAACATTCATCTTCAGCACAGTAAAACACTTTTAATACATTTGGTTGATATGATGGCTGTGTAAGTGCAATTTTAAAAGAGGTGTAGCTGCTGATTAAAAGGTTAGGAAAAGAGGACAAAATATGGATATTTGAATGATTATTTAAATAGAAAAAAACGTTTATATTTTTGTGTAATATGCATACATACACACATACATGCACACAAAACCCTACAATAAATCCATGAAATTATGAATGTAAATTAGTACACTATTCATATGAAAGCAAGATGAGAATTCTGAAGTTTAAAAAAAGAGCTAAGAGTTTACATTTCTTTCTACTAGACTTTGAACTCTTTAACACTAACCTGCCCTCCTTGATCCAGATTTTTTTTTTACTCAGGCTTACATTAAATATCCCTTCATTAGAAGATATCCCATGAAACTATAATAAGACCCTGACTATTTCAAAATTGTGCTAAAGAAAATGCTAGTTAATACATGACTATTCGTGTGCACAGAAAGAAACTAAAAAGTAGTTTTGTTTATTGTCGTTATGATGATTAGAAAAGTGATGTCTAATGGACACAAGCAATTTCTCATTGTGTAGGAGAACATGGTACAGGAGTTAGGAGGGGATTTACCCAGGACTCCTGATTAATGAGAAATCACGAAACAAATGCAGTCAGGACAGTTAATAAACAAATTACAATGATCACCGCACACTATTATATCCACTGAATATAAATAGTGTGTCCACATTGAAAAGGTTAGTGCTCACTGTTACTAGTGATCAGCCAAAGATGACAGAAGAGACCACTTAGTTGTTGGGAAAATAAAATGGTGTGCTGGGGGGCAAAGGGAAGTGAGTCTGATTGATTTATCTTTCACCTCGATAAGGCAGGTGAGGGAGGGGCAGATCTTCCCGTCATTAATGAAGGCATCGACCTCATGAGGTTTGAGTCGGGACGCTCAGTGGATCTGGAGCGGGTGGTGGTCCGCTCAAGGAGAGGCCGCTGTTCTGTTGATCTGGATCTGTGATATGGCTGTCTATCTGCTGCTTCACAGTCCCTGAAACGTCAGTCACAAAGCACTCAGTTGACCTTCAGTGCCCTCTGCTATTTGGTTATGATGCATCAAACTGACTTTGAAAAGGTCACCTTTTAGGGTTTTTGAGTAGAAAGAAAAGTTCCCCAACATATTCTGAGCAAATCCTCACTAAGTTCCTTAAGAATTTCTAAGGAGCCAAACTACATCCTTCACACAGACTCCCAGTGAAGAGGCAGGAATTGTCAGTTAGAATCACTGTAAAATGCTTCCAAAAATGAATTCCCAGCATGAAACATGTGCACTATGTATTCTATTTTAAAAGAATTAAATGACTTTTTTCTAGTATTTTCAAAAGACTGAAGTAAAACCATGTAAGCATTCATTAAGTCTCTGAAGTTATTAATCAGTATTAGTCAGAATTAATGAAGATATAAACAGCCTTTTAACACAATCATGATGTACTGGTATACCCGAACATTGAAAGGAAAGTGTCAAACTGAGTTTATAGGAAAGCTGGGCAAAGGTCAAGCGCATAGCTATGACTAAATCTAGCTCTGAAAGAAACTGCTCTGCAGAAACCTGGTTAGTTGGCCCATCTCTCTCAGTGCACTGTCAGTGTCAACCAATGCAGAACCAGCATTAACTGATCAAAATAATAATCCTGAAGCAATATAACCTCTTCATGAATAAACAAATCTAATACTAAAATGTAATCCTTGTTAAAGGAACAGTGCTTACATTTAAGTAACCTGTCACTATTGATTTCTGTATCTCTGGAGGTTATCATAATGCTTTTACACCTAATGTGACCAATAAATGTTTTCTCATACTAATGCACAATTTGTAAAACAACTCTAAAAGCATTAACTTTGGCTCCACAACTCAAGTAATAATTGCACTCAATCATTATACTCAAAAGTATAATTTATATCAAGTTATGACCTCCCCACACAGTTATAACAACAAATGAAAATGCTTAATTATACTGAGCAAAGCAAACACTAATCTCACAAAGGACTTTAATTTTACATGTGAATTCCTTCAATCTTATTTTTGAAAATGAAAAATTATATGCAATTAAAGAAAAATAAAAACAAGAAAAAAATGGCACAATTTCCCAAAAGACATGAATTATATGGCATAAAATTCTACACCAATAGCCATTAGGTTAGGCGACTTCACAAAATGAGCACTGGACTTATAGATATCATATGTTGTGCTTATTTTATACTTTAAAAGTATAGGGTAAATACACAGGTCAAATAGTTTGTAAATAATTTAAGTCTGAGTAATAGAATGAGATTGATATCCTAAGGTAACAAATATTTTCATATAAATGTATTCAGAACCTGTCAAAATAACAGATTAAATGTGTATTCATATAAAATATTTAATTACAGGTCAAACGGAGAAATGAAAAAATCAACCTCAGTATAAAAATCACAATTCTTTTTTTCAATAAGCCATTGTAGAGAGAATACTTTTCTTTAGAAATAAATATGCTAAAAACATGTGACGTTTTTAGTGTAATATCTCTGCATATGTTCACAATAATCAAAGGTATATCTATTTATCAATCTATGTGTTTCTTAAATTTCTCAAAACATAGTTTTTGAAGAATACCAATGAATGACATTGATCTCAGTATAACACTTTTCTGTAAGTCTTGCGGTTACTGATGAGAAAATTTAAAGCAGCACTGCATGAATTATGCAGATCCACAGCAGGTTCTTCAATGACTGAGATATAAGAATTGAGATCTTCCACCTATATTTTAAGCATATACTAACTTTAAGATAAAAATAACTTTGGATAGCAGCAATGGAGAAGTAGGAAATAACAGAGAACCCCTTGCAAGATTTACATATATTAGTGCTTTCCTAGAATCCACAACTTGGAGGCTGAATTCCAATATAAGCAGTTTCTTTGTAATCCCACTTATTTTACTTTATGCACACAAGAAAGGGTGCATTCTAAAAAAGGGTGGCTACATGCTCTATCAGATTGCTAAACAGTCAGTCATATAAAAGGTCAGGAAAACTTTATATAACTTCAGATCTTTTTATGTAAATAATTCAACTTTCTTTCAAAAAGTGATTTACTATCGCACACCAGAGAGACAATGTGATATTTACATATATGTGTCCAATTTATTTCACTTAAGAATATGGTCTCAGTAGTACTCTACCATATTTAAAAAAAAAAGTCCACACTTTCTTATCCATTTTTCAGTTGACGGGCATTTGGGAAAGTGTATATAAGAGCCAAAATGTGTAACAGATACTGTGAAATATGTAGTAATTGTTTGAAAGGAAAGAGGTACTGGGGAGGGAGAGTGGAAAGGAAGAGAAAAAAATGAGAAAAAAAGAAGGATAAAATAGAAACAAAGCTTTGTAAATGAGGAGGGGAAGAGGAGTTGAAGACATGGGAGAGGCATGGGAAAAAATAGAGGAACTAAGATATCACATACAGGTACAGACTCCCTGTGATAAATGTGATCATTATGCACACAGAAAGTGCACCAATAATCTTCATTAAAAAAACAACCAGCACACAAAGTGATTTAATAATCTATGTTCCATTTCTGAACAAAGTGTTTATATTTTCTCACTTATGTTTAAAATAGATGAGAACTTTAATGTGATGTTTCCCAGGCTTGATACACTATTACTCTGTGTCAGTGGCCTCTATTGTAACTTGGAGGATTCTGGAAAGGCTCTGCTTACGCAGCCCTCCATTACTTTGTAATGACTGGTAATACCCTAACCATAGCCACTATCTTAATAAACAGCCTTAAAAAACACACAGACACACACAGACTTTGAGATGAGGACTAATAGACAATAGGCCTCGATAATAAAACAATTGAAAAGGTCTTTGAATTTAATGTCAGTGTTATCTATAACAAAAGAATAAAACAGAAAGACTAATAATACATTTTAGTACTTCCTTTTCGTTATTTCCTGGGGAAAATAACCTTATAATCATCTAGAGACACTGTCAGTTTTCCATTATTTTTCCTGTGTGGTTGCTCTTAAAAGACTTAAAAATTTTTCAAGCATTCTATTTATTTCATCACTTTTGCAACTTACATTAGGGTCCCCATTTTCCATGAAAGTGCGGGGTGAATGTAAGCGTGCAGGGAAGACTAGATCTGCTGGCATTCTTTTCTATAACCTAGTTCATCCATGCATCCATGCACCCACCAGCCATCACCCATCCATCCCAACTCCAGATCAAAGCAGGCTCAATATAGACTACCTACAGATATGATAGAAGAATAGTAGAAATAGTAAAAGAATATTAAAACAACTACCACAGTGGAATGTTTCAAAGTAATATCCATAAATCAAGAAATTATGCTAGGTCAAAATCTGATATATATTTTTAAAAAAACATTTCATGTTTCTATTGTAAAGATTCTGTAAATAAATTTAATAGCTTTACTAAAAGCTAAATTTGTAAGCTTGGTGTGGTGGTACATGCCTATAATTCAGCATTTTGGAAAGTTGGGGCAAGAGGATCTTAAGTTTGAGCCCAGTTTAGTCAATTTAGTGATTTAATAAGACCTTCACCCAAATGAAGAACTAAATAATGGGCTGGTGAGGCAGCTCAGTGTGAAGGAACTGGGTTCAATCCCTAGCACCAGTGGCAGGAGTGGGAGTGTGGGCTTGGAAGAAATAAAGCTAGAAGCCCAGTCTCGTGTTTGTGGCAGGAAGTGCCTTTCCTATATTCCTAGTGTACAATATGGTAAACTGCTTAGCAGAAGAAGCATTATATTTTGTTAAATTAGTATTTTCAATGTCTAGAGATTTTCTGGTAGCTAACTGTGTAACTGAAGTAATAATTACATTATAAAATATAGTAAAAACATAAAAGCAAGGCATGTTGGAGTAATTAAAATGTATAATAATTTAATTATATGACTCAAATTCAAAATTTTAATTTTTATATTCTTTATAATATGCAAAATGCAAATATAACTTTCTAATAATTATATTGTTTTTATCATTGTGTCTAATATTTAGAGAATTTTAAGACATGGTTGAGGGTGTAGCTTAGGGGTGGGTCACTCACTAGCCTGTGGGAGTCCAGTCCCCAGCATTACAGGGGTTAGGAGGAGGACTGTATGACACAAAATCCCAGGGGTGGCATGGTAAGTAAGTTCTGTTCATGGATAGGAATATTTTATTATTTTGGAGGAAGACAGATGAATTTATCCTTGGGCACAACAGAATTTCTCTACAAATTATTTCTACTGAGATAAAAATAAAGACTGCATCACTTAGAAATAAATTAGCTTGTTGAAAAATGACAACATATAGTTATCCAAGTTAAAAATAATAAAAATGTGAGATGATAATACAGACATTGCTAAGAGAAATTGTTAATGTAGGAAAAGATATTACTACCATGAACAAGTGCATTTTATCAAGAAAAACAGTGTTTTCTCACTTATAGTGGTATTTTTAGAAAGTCATTAAATGAAATTGCAAGATTAGATACACCACTTTCTTCAAGAAAAGTAATGATAAATACCATAGTGAACAATGAAGATATATTGTATTATTAAATATAAGCACATAACAATAGGTCAAGTTTAAGTACTCTGAGGACATTTTATGTACTGAACTATTTATGATTTTCATGGTTATTCCATTTCCATTTCAAAAATAACAGAAAATATAGTTAGCATTATCATCCAGAACAAGTACCATGCAGTAAATGAACAGGTTTTTAAAATATAAATTTTAAAAATCATAAGAGGTAATGTAATTGCCACCTTCTTACTATAAAATTCATAATTTATAATTGGAGTTTCTATTTTAAGTGACTATTAGAGTGTAATGCTTTATTTTCATAAAAATATAGTTTATTCTACCAAGCTATTGGTCCTACATTAATCTTTTCTAGATCTTCAAAGATTCCATAAAGAACAAATATTTTAAATATATATAAGTATAAAGAAATATGAATTATTACTATATGAAACTATGCGATGTAGTATGGTCCTCACACACCAATAATACAAATGCTATCTTCAACAATTTTATGGCAAAATGCTAGAAAATTAGCTTAGAGTTAGTTGATGAAGACATAAATACATAGTTTGGATGTTTAAATAGCACTTAGTTTTCAATAAGAATAATAAAAAGTTTCTGAACAAATATAATTTTAGGAAAATTAATTCAGCAGTACTACCCAGAATGAATTAGTCTAAAAAAAGACTGACATACAGTAATGCAGGAGGAAACAGAGAAGGCATACATGACAAAATACTGAAAATCGTACTGTACACTATTCATACTATACTCTGTGCAGAACATGCCCAACATACAGCAGTAAACAGAATGCCAGAGACAAAGGAACTCAGAGCCCATATAACCCAAGCTCTCCATTTTAAGACTGAGCAAACTATAAACTTTATAGAAACTCACATGAACTCATCTAATTTTCTATTTTCTGAGCTGGAAACTGAACTTGGTTTTCTTGATTTTATAGTTTTATTGAACTATAAATCTTGGTAGTAGGAATGGCTTTTTCCTCTCAGTAATGTTTGACAAATACCATATATATTAGATGTAAAGACGCACAAACCAAAAAAGATCCCAGAATGAAAAAGAAACTTACATTTCCAGCCTCAGAAATGAAATAACTTATTAACAGATAAAGAAGTATTCTTGGAGAGAAAATAATGAATTCACATTGGGAATTAAATTTGTGAAGTGTCAGAAGAATATTTTTATGCAAATACCAATCAGATGAAGAAATTAGCCACTCAAGAAACAGATGCAATTTGGTAAGTCACTGTTCAGCAGTGATACTGAAATACTGTCATTCATTTATTCTTTCAGTCCACATGGTGTTGGGTTTATACGACATGCCTGTTACTACACTAAGAACTAGAAGCTTTGGTCAAAGTCACAGGCATGACAGGATGAAAGAAAACGTATATCCCAAAGGTGAGGACTTGGAAAATAGAAGAGGTTAGGGAGACAAAAGAGTGATCACAGGCTGGAATAAAAATGAAGAGAATACTGCATTAAAGAAGCTGAAAAGGGAAATTAATGGCAGACACCACCAAAAAGGAACAGGGAGGATAAAGATAAACATGCATAAAAGATCTGACAAATAATAACCATGGAGAAAATTATTTCAGTGGAGTGTTAGAGGCAAAGGTCAAAGTGTAGAGAGTTTAGGCTTGGGAAATGATGTAACAGAGAAAAGCATATGTAGAAATACAAAGTCAGGAGAACTGATGAGAGAGAGAATATGAGTATGAAATAGACTGTTCTTATACTTTGAAGAGGTGGCAGAATAGAAAGAATTCACTGAGAAGACATCAATGGTAATTTACAGAGAAAAATCAGTGAAGGAGTGGAGACTGGGACACAACAGAAATAAGAAATTAATGCAGGAAATTTTCCGAGAAGAGAAAGTAGAGATAAAAACAAAAACAGAAATTAGTTTAGAAGAAAACAGTGGTGAGAAGTCTGGTAACAATGTAGCAAAATTAAGATCTAAAAAGGGTAGCTGGGAAAGTGTAGGTTACTGGTTTGACTGCATTTGTTAAGGGCTCTCTGTTCTACTTTGTAGGAAGCCAAGTGGCAGAAAACAATCTCTGTCCTACACGGCAGCTACGCTTCACCATGAATGCAGGTTCTGACAGAACGTTTTCTCTATGCAGGGCCTTCGTTGTGGCCCCAGATATCTTGAGACATGAACACTGTGGCCTCTCTCCAAACCCCACTGGTACACTCTGCACAATTCTAGGCCTAGTCAGACTCTTCCTAGGACCTGCGCCCAGTTCTGGCACCAAGACAACTTCAGATAAACTTAGGATATGCTGGGTGAGCTGCTTACATTCAAGCATCTCTACAGAAGTCCTGTCTATCAAGCGAAAGGCAAGCTCCACTGATCCATGCCACCCACTCCTTAAATTCTGTCTCCTGAGTTCTGCTCTGCACTGTTACTTCCCTTTAATTTTCTGCTAAAGTTTCAAGAACCTTTGTCCCACTGTGACAAGCACCCCTGCCACGTCACTCTTCCTGTCCCACTGTGAAAAGCACCCCTGCAACACCACTCCTCCTGTGGAGCTCCTTGTGCACAGTCCCCTGAGAAGTGCTGTGTAACCCGCAACTGCAGAAGCCACACATTCTTTCACGCTTCACAAGTCAAGGATGCAGGAGAGGACAACAGCCTCTGAGAGACACATCTGACCCTTATTGTCCTGCATGAGGTGCACAATCCTTATTCCTCTCAGATGGCACTTGAAATCCATTATTCAGATTGCTAACAGATTCTATCCAATTTCCAATCACTCTCCCTCAGTCACTGATGATTTGGGAACTGCCTGTCCACAAGTTTCTTTACCCTAATTCCTAAGGTGAGGAGAGGAGATGTTATACATACATATGCACAAACTGTCCAACAATAACCCCCAACCCTTACACTGTCATAAATTCAGTGACTGTCACATTTTTTCTACATCAGTCCACTACTTTGGGGAAAGTATTATGGATCCTAGAGTCCAATTAAATGACAGATTTACAAACCCTAAACTCTATTGCTTCAAACTTTGATTTCAATCTTTAATTTCTGTCAAATGTCTCATAATCTACACTGTCTTAGTTACTTTCCTCATTGCTCAGACAAGACACCTGACACACGAAGTTAAAGGAAGCAAGGTTTATCTTGGCTCACAATTTCCACCAGTTTCAGTCCATAATCATCTGGCTCCAAGGTAAGGTGGCAAGGCAGATGGACATCACAGAGAATTAAAAAAACAGTTCCTGGTGTGGAAGGCAGGAAGCAGCGAAGCAGCAGGCAGCAAGCCACAAGCAGTGAGCAGCAGCCCTCTTTCTGTGCCTTGTGTTCTGCGCAGGGCGGCGGCACCCACACCCAGGGTGGTCCTTGCTGTTAGCTGCACTCAGAAGTGTGCCACACCCATCAGTGGACTGACTTAATAATCATGCACCATTAATCTGAGCACCTCACATTTCATGGCACCACACACTCTAGACCCAGCCACCTCTGACAAAGCCCCTTCAGTGACTGTATGAGGATTTGGGGAGACTTCTAAGACACAGCCATAGCACACACCCAATGTCCTTATCTCATTTGACACTTTCTGCTCTTCGGTCTTACCAATTTTTGCCACTGCCTTTCCTTTCTTCCTTCTTTATCCACCATGAATTTTCTGACTGGTCATCACAACCACTGGCAAGGAGAACTCAGATTCTCTGCTAACCCAAGACTTCCTACTCAAAAATCCATCAGAAGCATAACACTAGTTCACTGTCACCATGTGTTTTCTCTCCATGAATTCCTCTCAGTTGCATGTCCTTTATCTGTCTTCTTCCTGGGTCAGTGAAAAATAACAATTTTGTCTGTTCGCAAATCCCATGCCTAGCCCACCCTTATGTGCTCTAAGGGCCCTCCTCTAGCCACCCTCCTTTCTATGTTTTTAATTTATCTTCCCTAAGCCTCCTCTGCATGAGTTTTCAAAGCACGGGCCCACAGAGCTCCCTACACCAAGGGCCGGAGACACCCTTTGACGTCACATATGCTACCTACCATTTCCGCTCCACAAGTTCAGGTGACGTCTTTTTCTTCCCATCCTGGGAGCGAAGCCAGTCCTCATGTGTGCTGGGAAGGCCCCCGCCAGGGAGCTCCTTCCACCGCCTTGTCCCCAGCCATGCTCAGGTTCGTTCTAGCCTGCTCTCCCCACCCTATGCCCTGCCAGCCTTCTGAAACCCCCACTTTAAAAGTCTACCAGTCAGCTTGGTTGTTACTGCTCCTGCTGACCTCACTCGCCCCTTAACACTCTCTGTTCCTTGAGCTCTGCTCTCTCCTTTCTCACTTTCCCTCTTTATGCACTCCAGGGGCGCTCCTTCCTCGGTTTGCCAACTGCCTGTGGTGTGCGCCAAGACAGAGGAAGAAAACTCGGCTTTTCCCTCCCGGGTGCTGCTCCAAATTGGTTTCACTTAACTCCTACATTGTTCTGTGTGGCTTAGACCATCTTTAAACTTGACAATGGTTTACTGTACTCCTGGCTCAATGTTTCCCTCTGTCCCTCTCTGCAGTTCCAAAATTGAACTTGCCTCACCCATCGACTGACCCCTCCATTAACCCCCAGCACCTCGTAAGGGCCATGTGTACCTAATGGCCAGCCAGTGAGGTTGGACATTTTTCTTGACTCTGCTCTCCCTCTACATCCAAACCCTACTGCTCACCAGGTAATCCCGGTTTTCATTTACTATCACTCCCACCTGTTCTTTATCTTTCCAACTACTACCTTAGCACATGCTTCTCTTCTCATGCTTTTTCTCTCCCAGTCAGCCATCCAGATACTTTCTGGATATTCAGTGAATAAACTTATTACAGTCACTCCATAATTAAAACTCTTAAAAGTACTTATGGTACCTAAGTGCCCCGACAAAACATACAAGTCTCCTCCTCCTCAGGACTCTGTCACTCCAGACTCTTTCCTTACTATTCCCTATCTTGTGAGTAATGCTCCAAAAGAATTAAAATAGGACATTTATAACTTCTGTGACATTGCTCATGTATGTTTTTTACGTGTCACTGACACCCCATATTCCTCCATATGAATCTATGTAGCGCCTGTCCCCATCTTGGGACCCAGCAGGATTGCTGTCTCCCAGTGACACCTTCACACACACCACCAACTGCCAAGCATCAGTGGCAGTAAATGTTCCTCTCTTAAAATGCTGTGCGTAGCTGTAAACAGAGATAAACATCAGGAAGATAAGTAGGGCACAAGAGTACATTTTAAACTATGAAGGTGTATTTATTAAAATAAAGAACATATTTTAAAATGTATTAACAACAGGTAACATAATAGCCATTGTAAACATGTTGGTTAAGATATTTTTGTTTTATAATGAATGTGCGGTGAATCAAAGATAATTTTGTGTTGATATAATCTGGAGAGAAGATAAGAAAAAGTTTTGTTTCTGATGCTTAGTCAACATTTTTCTCTTGAAGTAATATAAGAAATTTAGAAAACACTATTTAGGCTCCAACAGTTCTGTTGTAAACAGCCAGACTCATAGTTCTTCATGTTATAATCTTACAGTATAGAGACCACTGGAAACCTAAGTTCCCATGAAGGACTGCTCAGGAACAGAGAATGTCAAATTGAGTTTACTAAACTCATTGTACTTGGAGATTTCCAGATATTATACAACCACACTATGGCTCTCTTGGAGCCATTAACAATATATTTACTCACATAATGAGAATTTCTAGGTGAGAGCCTGTGTTACTTTGAAACCGAGGGAGAAAACCATACCCTGAGAGATCAGAGACACTTTCTTAATTCAAACTCCACAATAAAAAGGTCATTTTTCTCTTTAAGTGTTTCATTATTTTGACTCATATTGGTGAGTTAGGAAGAACTGGGATATTTTAGTTCAAAAGCTATTCTGCACGAGGAGATTGACTACACGAGAATCTTTCACACAGGAGCAATGCACCGAAGGCACTGAGGTTACTCCTGAGAGTGAACTCATTTCCTGGACGTGTTAGTTAAGTGAAGAGGGGGTGACTAGTGAGACGATAAAGAGGTGAAGAGAGAGGAGTTCCCTATTGACACAGAAGGACAGATGAAGGAGAAATAACTCCATGAAAGAGCAAGAAAGAGGCATGCAGCTCTGAGATCCAAGGGCAGGGCATTATTTGAATTAACACAGCAAAAGTAGAACAATTTCAAGTGATGGTAAAATTCAAAATAAGAACACAGGAGTTACTGACTGAAATAGAATTTGGGACAGCACTCACTATATTTGAAATAGTTAAGAAAATGCGTGGCTGCTGAATGATTCTCCCAGAGGAATGCTTCCATTGCTCAGGATCATGCAGGAACTGTGGTGCAGGCTACAGCCAAGTGCAAACACCATCAGCAAATAAAACAGCATTAACAAGAAGTCAAGAAAAGTGCTCAGTTGTACACACACACACAGACACAGGCAGAGAGGCTACAGGAGCAGGATGCGGTGGAGATGAATAGAGGGGGATGCACAGGCGGCTACACACGATCTTACATCTTCAACAGATGCTTAAGAAAAAGAAACAGTCCGAGAATCTCACAGCAGATTAGTCTGAGGGATGAATAATTTAGCAAGCAAGAAAGCCAAAAATAAATGCTCAAAGTAGCTTTTAGAAAAGCACAGAAGAGAAACAGTAAGCTGAAAAATCCAGCTCCCATATATTATTTCTATAAAGAAGGCACAGTCTTCAGTAGGCAAGGCTGACACAGGGAGTTAATGGCATAAACTAGATGCTTTGGTCCTTAGTTTGGGTAGAAGATTCATGGGCATTTAATTCATTACTGTAATTTGAAATTTATAAACATTCTTTTCTATCAAAATAGTGTGGCATGCACCCATAATCCCAACTGTGGGAGGCTGAGGCAGGAGGATTGCTGTGAGTTTGAGGCCAACCTGGGCTACAGATGAGTTCAAGTCCTCGTGAGTTTCCACTGCATGAGACCAAGACACATACCTCAATGCATATAAGATAGATATGCACATATACACACATATACACATACATCTTACAGTTAGACATAGATAATGTTTTCTAAAACAAATTTAATATAAACACTAGTGATCTCGTGTCTCTAGACCACAAACAAAATCATGGCCCAGAAAAATAAGTGACAAATGTGCCCTTCAAAATAGGCAGATAAGCCTAGCTCAAGAATTTGGGAGCATCCAGGAAGGCGGTAATTACCCAGAGCTGATGAGACAGCTTCACACTGCCGAGCTGCAAAGCCACCATGAAGCAAATGATCTACTTATAAGTAACTGAGACTAAGCAAAGTACAAAGTATAAAAACTGTGGTACATGACTCTAACTTAGAAAGAAAAGAAAAGATGACACAGTAAATAGGAAAAAGCCTAGAACCAATAATGTGCCATGTATGCATGTCATCCACCTTATGAAAAGCCTTGGCCAAGTATCAAGATACAAGTATATAACTACTTTCTAGATTTTGTAATATAAATGATCACTACCATCAAAACTGAGGTAGAATATATTATTCAGTAGCAGTAATAATAAAAGACAAAACAGCAAAATGTAAGAATTATTTAGTATTAAAGAAAAATAACAGAAAATAGACTGAGAAAATGCAAAAGAAAATTAAACATATCAATAACCAATACCATATAAATTGTAAGCTAATAAATGTCCGCTACATTTACTGAAAGACATCAGAAAATTTGAAATATTAGGAATTTACTTTTGGTCTTATCTCTCATGTGTACCTGCACATTTACCTACATGAATTCAAACACTTGGAATTTACTCATGAGCTTTCCCTATTTTTATAAAACTACTATCAACTCTTAATTATCTCACATTAATAGGGATAAGGACAGTCACATATAACCCAAATCACTCTGAAACAGCAGCCAGGGTGACTAGTCACAGCACATAATTCCTCGCTAGCCCCATGTACCCCACTACCACATTGTCATGATCGCTCTTCTTTCCCTAAAGGGCCTCAAAGCGTTCCCAATGAATTGGCTCCAATCTCTAAAGCTACCTGTAGCCTTGAGAATTGTACGAACTTTATCAAACTTCTTTCCCTTCAATTTCTAGTTATGTTCTTTCTTTCTAAATGCCAGATAATTGGTATTTCCCTCTGACATAAATTACAGTTCTCTAAAGTACTATAGAGCTGGACTACATAGGACTCGCTGGAAATTCCCACTGTGGAAACAGGCATAGTGCCTGGGTACAAATGAACAAGGGTGTTCATATACATCCAGTATACTTCACAGATTCATGCTTCTCTGCTATGGCTAAGGAACAGGTCAGTTAGTTACCTTTGACAAGATAACTTCAGACCAATCAGTTCAACCTGAACATTGCAAAGGCAGAATCCTCTAGTCTGGAGCACACAGGTAAGAAAGCAGGTTGCCAAGACCATGTGTACAAATCAACCACACTAACTAATACCTACTTAGGGACTCTGCCAAGGAAGGTGAGCAGTTGAATGTGATCAATGCATACACAATATAGTTATTCTGTCCTTGCAGACAACAGACAGAACTGTAATTCCTACAGAACACAATGTTTAAAATATTCAAGAAGATGCTTCTAGGGCACCAACGAGAAGTATTTTTGACCTTCTATTACAATTAGTTTATATACATTTTTCTTTCATAATTTTTATAAATATAATATTTCTATATTTCATTAAAAACCACATGTAGCTATGTAACACACAGAAGTGAAAGTGAACCAAATCACACCAACAGACAGGAACATGCAGTTCTACACACAGACTCAATTGTAAGGAAAGTATACCTGTGGCGGTGCTCACTGCTCTGACTGTATCTGGAACGAGGTAGAGTAGGAAAATGACTGTAAGCGTGGCAAAAACAAGAATAGAAATGAGACTCAGGGAAGCAGTGAAAAAGGGATAGTTTAGTTTTAAAAGTGAGATTCAAAAAGGTAAGCAGATAGTAAGCAAAGCAAATGAAAACTGCCACTAGAAAGCTTGTCCCCCCAGTCGACTGTTACACAGGAGTGCCACAGGTTAAACCAGACTAAGTATTCTAAGGTGTAATAAAAATACATTCAGAGTATGCAAAAATCGTATTTAAAATTGTTTTCAATTATCACTCAAATATCTTCAGCACTATCTCGAAAATGTTATACTATAGGGATGCTTTCTTACTTTTTAGGAGGAAAGGTGAAAAGAGGAAAATAATATAAATAACCATAATGTAAGGAAATAATAAAAAAGGTAATACCTACAAAACTTAGGAGGTCACATGAGGCAATTATTTCTCCTCAACAATCTATAGTTAAAAATAACTACAAGAGGCTTTAAATATTCTAGTTAGTAATAAAAACAAACTGATTCAATTATTTTCATTTAATTATGACTTGTGTTTGTTGAATTTGTTGGTTGGTACCCTTTCACTTGTTTACTATGCACTTATCTCACATTACCGGCTATGTTTCATGTCCCAAGATTGCCATAAGCATCAAGCAGCCTAACCTTTTACCCATCTGAAGCGCATTTCTTCATTCCAAGACACTAATTTAACTCTTTCTACTTTCTGAAAACCTTTAACGCCAAAGCACTTAGTCACTGCAGATGACCGCTGTGCTCCAGTACGCAGAGGAAGCAGGCCCTCAGCTCTCCCAACGCCCGAAGCGCCACCTCCGTGCTCTGACACCTTCGTTTGTTCTTGTCTCCTGCACCCAGAGAAGAACTGCTTCGCACGTGACCTTGCTTTTCATTGCTCTCTTCTGCTTCTCCTGTTCTGTCTGCGCGCGGCCTAAAAGTACCACCTTTGCTAACCTTGGCTCCCTCTCCACACATGCATCTTCCTCCTTTCTAGTCGTCACGGGACAGCGCAGAAGACAGATCTCCAGGTCTCCCCCGCAAGAGTCAAGCTGTGCCACAGGACGTCCGCCTCTGCCGTTCTCCCTGCGCTCTCTCTACAAGTTACCTGCGAAACCCTCAATGATCCTCTCCCCTCCGCTGGTCTCACACTACACTTATCCATGAAGTTAGACTCTGGTTTTCAAAACCCAGTTTTCTAATATTGTCTTCCCTTGGCTCTGGCTACTGCATGCAGTATGTATAACCCTTAGTTATGTCAAGCACTCCCTCGGAAGCTCTGTCTCCGTCAGACACTGTTTACTTCACCTAACAACTCTGTGAGGTGAGCTCTAGAGTTCTTACTAGAAAATCCTACTGTCTTTGTAGTCCCTTCTTTTTGAAGCATTTTCCAGAGACTCAAGAAAGTAATTTTCTTTCTGTTCCGATAATTTTAGGCTTTGATCTCACAGTCTGTACAGCTTGTAACTAGTCAATAAATGATAATTTCTAGACGGAAAGAATGTCTTCTTAAAATTTCAGGACAAAATAGCTGATATACTCAAAATGTATTTGTACTAAACTAAAAAGTAAAACCAAATTATACACTTATTTTGAGACAGGATCTCACTAAGTACCACAGGCTGGCCTTGAACTCACAGCAATCTTCCTGCCTCAGCCTTCCTGAGTGCTGGAATTATAGGCATGCACCACCATGCCAGGCCTTACACCATATTTATGATGGGCCTTCTCTCCAAAGAAAGTACTGGTTCACATAATCACAGAAATACTCTAGAAATGTAAACAAAGGACCTTAGGTTTACGCAGAGTGCAAAAATAAGTATCAAAAAAACAAAAGAATATAAATAATAGCCAACAGCTGTAATATTAGGGTCTACCACTTTAAGAAGGAACAGTGTTTACAAACATCTTCTTAAGTGTAAGAGAAAAAGTGTAGACTTCAAAGCTTGTGAAAATTTGTAAAGTCATAGACTATGTACTACATCATACCCAGTTTTTAATGTTTTTCTTGAAGTACTTTAATTATTAATTTTGTCCTTACAAAGCCAAAGAAACATTAAGTTAGAATCACCTTCATCAAGCATGAATTTGCTTTATTTCCCTTTTCTATCTCTAGTCATGTGAGTTCTTAACCTCACCTGGTCATAGCCTCCTTTGAGGATACACTGAAAGCTACCAAAAATGCTTGCACACCATACAGACTTTGCAACTCAGTATTGATAAATCTGCTAAAATCCACCCAAGGTCTGTAACATATGTAGCCCTTTGCTGCATCTACTGGTGTAATTTAAACATGTTTACACATCTCCGTTGAGCCAGGCTTCCTTTACTTCCAAAACTGAACTTAACAAATACCTCATAAAACCTGCGCAATAAATACAAATAATGAATCAACGATGAGGAATGAATTAAACTAAATAAAGTTAGTTTTACTAAAATTTGAAGTTAGGGCAATCTGAGAATTTTTAAAAAGCTTGAACAATTCATTTAAAAAGAAAAACAGAAAACCAAATTCACTAAATTTTAAAAAGCAAAACTAAAGAAGTTGCAGATTCTGAGAATCGTGATACAAATGCTATTCAAAGAACTAGATTACTAATACAATTTCTAGATACATTTTGATTCTTAAAATAACATCTAGAACAACGCAAAATTATTTGTTGTTCACTATTATAATGAATCATCTTTATGCTATATTAAATTAGTCTGAACTTTCCCTTTTAGAAACTACCAGGTACACAAAAAGTACCATGAAAGGAAGGGATAAAATATCCTACCTCTAAATAAACCTCTGTGGAGAGCTGTCTGCCATGACCCAACTTAATGGAAAATATTTTGCTTGGTCTCTATCATTATGAACATTTGGCCTACTTTGCAGTTCCTACAGCTCACCAGTACTATTGTAACTGTCGCAAATATATTCCTGAAATGTAACATATACTCTAGAAGATACATAAATTCTGTTTTTTCATTTACTTTCTTTATAATTTTAAACATTCAGACATTTGCTCCCCTCATAGTGGAACTGAAAGGACCACAGAGATTCTTCTTTTTTGTAAGTATGTGCTATATTTTTCACAATTGGCTTCCTCATAGAGAACATAAAAACTATATTAGATAATAAATCATTTTACTTTTTAGAACATCATAAAGTGTTTTCCTTTTTAGAATATAAATCTTCTTGCCAGGTGTGGTGACACAATCACAATCTCAGAATTCTAGGGCATAGATGCAAATTAAAACTCGACTTGGGTAAACTAATGACTTACATGATCCTGTCTCAAAATGACAAATGAGAAAAGGACAGAGAAGCAGCTCAGGGATTCAGTCCCCAGGGCTACCACACATATACATATTTTTTCTTACAATGCTCAAGGCATCATTAAAGGATCTAAAAGTAGCTAACATATTTTGGCCTTTGTAATAGACATAAAAATGCATACTGCAGGCTACAGAATTCTGATATGTGATAGACATAGTATCTCAAACTATAATATATATCCTAACAGTAAATTAGCTCACATAGACCAAAACAAAACCCATTTTAAATGATATAATTCACAGCTACATAATCTGCCTCCCAGAAAACTATATTCCTGGTTATAGTAGTTACTAGAGAGAAACCGACAGAACTAGTGGGGAGAGGTCATGGAAGACGAGAGATGTTCTTTATAGACTATTGTTTTAATTAATACTCATGCATTGTGGATTTGCCTCATAAAGAACCTATTTACTTTTCAAAACAGAGTAAGATTATAAATAGCAATGACAAAGATATGAAATGAGAAGTTTCCAATCAAATATTTAGTAGATAATTGTCTTACATCACCTCTAAAAAAGAATCCACTTGCTCTCTTTTCTCTTTATATCACTTGTGTTTAACCGTGCACTGTACATTAATGCTAAACAGCACCGCTTCTCACCCACTGCAGTCAGCACCTTCAGACATGTGCCGAAAACCCTTCTCCTTCACCCTGGGCCTCTGTGGTGTGTGGGTGGGTCTGGCCTCCACCTTTTGCTCTTGTTCTAACCTAAATAAACATGCCTGTTCCTCAAAATCTGGCTCATAGCTTACATTCTCAACAAAACTTTGAAAAGAAATATTGGAATTGACTGACTTCTGTGTTGTTCTTTTTGCTTAATTATTAAGCAATTAAATGTAACTTATTTGGGGCTAAAAGATCCTTTTTAAATGCTAAGGGGTAGGCAAATGTTTTAGTACATATCAAGAAATTTTGATGAAATAATTATGGGTATGTACTGCATATTTTGATACTGATGGTCTGATGGGAAATATAAAAATTAAATTGGAGATACCAGTTATTAGACAACTCTATAAGGTTGGTATTCATATTCTAATTCTATAAATAAGCAAATCAATCATCAAAGAGGTTAATTTTGCCTAAGACACATCATTAGCAAGATGTAAAATTCTACATTTGAATCCAAAGATGTTTGTTCCAAATCCTATGAAAAAGAGTACATTAATAAAATATTATTCTAATCCAATGCATCAGTTCTTACTGATAAGAAAAGTTAATGCCTCTCTCACAATACCTAACATGTGCTATCTCAAAGAAATTCTCCCTTAGGCTTTTTTGGCAATGGTATTATTGACTGACTATAAAATGCTACTCAAGAAAATTCAGGTAATAAATCTAGAGTATTCCTAAATACTTCATTAAAACTATAATACCTTCAAATGTATTTTATTATTGAAAATCCTTTATAATATTAGGCTAAAGCAGAAAGAAGGACTATTTCATAATGTGATAGACTATATACATTATTGGACACAATATTTTGATTTTTGATTCCTTATATTAATGAATAAGGGCTATACAGATAGTCGAAAAATAATACTAGATAAATGGTTATTTTACTTCTATGTAAATGAAATTCTATTTTATGTGTTTCAAAAAACACATAAAGATCCCATCTAAAAATAATTGTGATCTAGCCATCTATAACGAACCAGAAAGAGTAATGAAACAGCACGAATAAATTTTCTCCAAAACTTCTACAGAAAATCATATAAAATTTTTTCAAAACTAAAAGATGCATTAAGTTACAAAGTAAAACAGAAACTGCAATGATATTTCAATTACAGATTAAATTGGAATGGTATAAAAATGCACACCATAGGCGATCTCTGACATGACTATAATACATCAAGATTGAATCACCTGTGGCAGTGGTGGCAAACCCACAGCACGTGTGCTGGAGCGAGGTGCTTGTACCATTGAAAGCTCTGCAAGGCTTTGCTACCACTGCTTCGGTGGCAAATATTCGCCATTTTGTTGTCACTAAGCCAAGAACCACTTGCTTTAAAATACTGATAAATCCAGCATTTAATGTAACTGTATCCAGTGTTGTATTCCATTCTTTTCTAATATTTTGGTAGCATTTATTTGTCTTCATTGAAAATGGGATCTATTTTTCATTAACAGAACATTTTCCATATATTTTCCATTTCAGACTTTTCTCTCTTATCCCTCCATTAACAAATTTTCAGTGAGCAAGCTTATGATGTGCTATGTAAATAATTTCCAGAAATTGATAAGCTTTGCAAAGCACATATTAACCTGCCTGTAAATAATTTCCAGAAACTGGTAAGCTTCGCAAAGCACATATTAACCTGCCCTAATAAGACTCTTTCCAACCATTAAGCATGCCAACACACTAATCTGTCTTTCAATTTTATTGTATGAACAGCATCACTCTCTACAGGTAGCACATCAATGAATGTAATCAGGTCTAAAGGAATAGACCACTATGAACAGGTCAAGAACACTTTTTTTAAAAATCTTACATCAACTTTTAATTGATACTAATCCTGATACTAATTTAATAACTTCTTAATTTCTGCTTAAATCTCAGACAGAAGAGCCAGCATTTGTGTGATACTACTGAGATCTAAGATGCTGCTTTGTGTTTGGAAATGCATAGTAAAGCACAGTGAAATTATAAGTGTGAATTGAGTATTAATTTAGACTCAGATAAAACAACTGCATTTATATATACATATAGAAAGTAATTTCTCATATCAGTAGATTTTAAAGCCCCAATGTTTTTCACAAATTAGTGTAAGATACATATGAAAGAACATCTGAGTTTCCTTGTTTTATCATACTTTCTAAATAACAAATTCAGCTCTCTTGTCTCACCTAGTCTCAAATTTATCTGATAGTTTGGGGAAAATATCACAACATTTTTCATATACAACCAAAGCATAAGTTGGAGAGTTCATTAATTTTATTAACTTTTAAAATTGGTAATAATTAATGTAAGCATTGTAATGTACCATGTTACCTCCAAGTTTGTCACATTTAATGGAGGAAATTCAGACAAGTCTTTCAAACACAGCAATCAACAAGCATGATTCTTTAAGAGGATTAAAGGGTTTACTGAAAGCCATGGGGAGAAAACTCTTCATGAATCAAGATAAAATGTTTCCTAAATAAACAAAATTCTGTCTCAATACTTCTATATATAAAAAGTCACATTGATTTATCTGATGTACATAAAAGACTTTAAAATCTATTATACAATGAAAGTAGTTTTACATAAAATAATTGGTTGTGACAAGGTAAAATGATAAAACATCTTGCTATTGTGATGATTATCATTATGATCTCTTGTGCAAAATTTAATTTTTTTAACAAAAGACCAAACTGAAAATGCAAAATGGTTTTGTTTCTTGTTGTCTGTGTGCGTGTTTGTTTTAGCAGCATAGCAGTCATAACAAAGAGTGTGGCCATAGTAAAGGAAGCATTAGACACTAAAATAAAGAAGTAGATGAGAGCATCTTATGACAATCCCTAATACATATTTTGATAAAGTCTAATAGTATTGAATCATATTTACCTGTCTCTCTCTGGAGAATAATGATCATCCATGACCCGATGTCTGTCCATTCGGCTAATTGTATTATAATGTCCAGTAGTTGTACGTGTCCCTCGAAGCCCCTGTTCCACATTCCGACTAAAACAGCAGACACATTCAGTATCACGGTAAGCCATAAACATATATTACACCAAGAAAGGAAGTTCATTTATAAAAACAGAATGGATAAAATCATTGTAATGCCAAGCCTAATTTTTTTTCTTTATTTACACCTTGGCTAACAGTATCACTGTCAGTTGGAAAATGACAGTTAATTAAGGAGATTACTGCTATAAAAGAAGTACAACTTGAAAAGAGCCCAAATTAACCCAATATCAGTGAAGAGGAGACTCCCAGGTCTCTAGAAATGAAATTCAGTGATATACAAGAGGAGGAGTGGATGTGTTTGAGAAAACAAATTTAGTGTCACATGTTTGTTTACATGGTCTGCAAGAATGGAGCCAGAGATGCTGCACAGGTGGTCGGACAAGACTTCAGCGCTCAGGAGGGCAGCTCGAACTACTCTCTCTGACCATGTCCCTGGCTAACATCCCAGGCCAAACTCCCCTCTTCACCCATTGCCTGTAACAGCCACCTCAGTACTGTTTCTTCCACCTTACCCAGTCCAACCTGGCACACACTTGCCCTCTGAAACATAACTAAGACCATGCATCTCCAGTTATAGAAAGAAAGGCAAGCATCTAGCAATTAGTTTTATTCTACAGATGAGTTGGTTTCCCTACCTTATCCAACCCACTTTCCATACTAATTAGTAGTGCCACTTTTATCAACATGCATCAAGTTAACATAAAATGGCTATAAATCATGTGTGTGTGTGTGTGTATATATATATATATATATATATATATATATATATATACACACACATATATCACACATCTATTATATTTGGTATGTCTATTACTATGCATGATCTCATAGTAAATTTCTCTTCTTTTTAATATGATAATTTGTTCATCTTTGTTCTTTCATATAAATTCTAGAATAATTTCAAATTTCAAAAATTGCACATATAATTCTGATTGCTATGGCATTACAGATTAATTTATGCAGAGTTAAAGCCACTCTATTCATGAATAAGATACACTACTTTCTCTAAAGTCCTACATTCTTTTAAGAAGTTCTTACTAAATTTTAAATGAATTAATATACACTTTGTGCTGCCTTTGAGAATTGTGCTTTTGAGAAGCTCATTACATTTCCTAATCTGTTATTACTCAATTTTCTAAGTTGTTTTACAGTGAACTATTTGGCAGAACTCCTACATCAGTTTAAACATTCTGATTATGCTATTTTTGATGCAGACAAACCCATTTTAAACAAATAAAGATGGTGTTTATTTCTTCTTTTCCAATTCTTTCACCTTTTATTTCTTCTTCTTGTTTTATACTATTTTCCAGGAGTGTATGTACTCTATTACTTATGACATTATTTAATCAATGCAAATGCCTAGATAATTTTTTTCTTTAAGTATAACGCTTACTTTAAAAAGCCTTTGTGAACTGTAAATGGTTCTCTTCTCCTAGTTTACTACCTAATGTGAAGAAGAGTTGAAAATAAAATAACTTTTCTATCTGTAACGAGGTTTATTTCCGTTAGTCCATTCATGTGATGAACTGCCATAACAACTTTTGTGATATCTATCATGCTTTTAACTCATGGTTAGATTAGTTGGTCAATATAATATTTTTACATTTGTTTGCAATTAAAATGTGCTTGTGAAATTTTCTTGCACTGGAGGACCCGAGGTAGGTTTACACTGGCTCCAGGAAAACAGCTACACAGCTTTCTTTCTGTTTCGTTTCCAGAGTCAGTTGTGCATAGCAGAGAGATGAGTTCTCAGCAGCGTGGTGAGAAACCATCCACAGCAACTCCTCCCTCTGGACTAGGTAACTGGGCGGGAAGGTCAGCGGTTTCTCTCTGAGCACCACTCCAACACACTGGTGAGTCGCTGGCTTTTTCAGTTGTTCTGTTTCCTCTTGTTCCAAGCTTTTCCGTCAGAAATTTAAATATTTCATCTAGTTTACCACATATAACAGCATGCTATCATCCTTCCACTTTCAAGCCTGTCTTCCTCTGTACTTATCCCCTTTTACGGTGTGTTTACTTATTACTTAGTTATCGCGCGGCCTCCCTCTCAGAGCGCGCGCTCCACGGCCAATGCGCATGCTCCTCACAATGCGCATTCCCACCGCTCTCCTCTCGCTGTCCGCTTCATTCTGTCTCAGCTCCACGCACTTTGCCCACACCCACATCGCTCCTCCTGTTTCACTGACCCCCTCTGTTGTGCCACATTCGCTTTCCCACATCCAACGCTTATTTGCTTATTTGGTTTGATTTTCGTGCTTTTAACCGACATGTAAAAATTACGCAATCAGTGTTCATGTTGTATAATGGACCAGTGATGCTCCCTAACAGGGACATTACCGCCATACATACCCGCTTTATGGTGAAAACACGTACAAGCCACTCTCTTAGGGATTTTCCCGTGTATAATACATTGTTAACTGTAGTTACTGCAATACACAGGCGATGTCTAAGCTGTTCACTCTGGTGAAAGGGGAATTTCGTGTCCTCCGGCCAACATCTCCCTAGTTCCCCCACGTCCCACCAGTTTACTCATTTCCATGTCTTCCACTCTTTGTAGATTCCAAGTGTACGTGCGACCATAGTGTTTGTCTATATACGTCTGGTTTATCTCACATAACATCTTTCATGTTCGTCCACATTGTCACACACAACAGGGAACAAGCTTTCCTTCTTTCTCGGGTGGACACGATTCTCCTAATTATACCCATAGCATTTTCCATACGTGCACCACTGACAGACACTTAGGGTATTCCCTTCTTCAGCTATTGTAATGAATGCTACTATGATCATTGTAGGTGCCATTAATACACTAATTTCATATCCCTTAAATATATGTGCAAGATATAATTGCAGGGTCATATGATAGTTCTGTTTTTGATATTTTGAGAAATTTCAAAGCTCATAAATGATTCCACTAACATTCTCTGCCACCAGTAGAGTACAGAGTTCACTTTCCTCCATGTCAGATATAAAATAATCTTATTTCACCATGTCCAATCTTTCTTATTTTCTAATAAATTTCTTCTTCTTTTTGTCTTTTTGAGACAGCGTTTCACCATATAGTTCAAGCCGGCCTTGAACTCACAGCAACCCTCCCGCCTCAGCCTCCTGAGTGCTGGGATTATAGGTGTGCACCACCACTCCCAGCCAAATTTCTTTTTTTTAAGGTGAAATTTTCCTAAATGTTATTTGTGTCCCACAAAAGTCTAACAGGACTCTCACTCTCGCTCAATTCTAGTGCATCACAGTTTCCTCTTCACCATTTAATCCACGGTCACATTATTCAGCAGTGCCTTGGAAAGTTCCAGGAGTTTAAAACTACCTTTTATAGGTTATAAATATGGTACATAGTATTCAAAGAAAATGGTTTATATAGGATTTATTGAGGTTTTCTTTCTCACCAACTTTTAAAATGTTTTTTCTTAAAAGATACTTTGTGATCCTTGCTTGGATAGTATGGAACTTTACACAAAAGATGTAGACAGAATATAGATTTACTCCACACAATAAGTTTGAGCAAACACATATATTATTTAAATCTTCTAAGCCATTGCTATGGGAGGGTCTGGTTTAGCCCCTCTCTTCTGTTGAGATATGCCAAGATCTCCGACTACCATTGTGTATTTATTTCTCTAACGATTGTAGTCGCTTTTTTCTGTATCTTGAAGATGTTTGTTTGTAAGGAGTGCATTTGTCCACGACCATTATGCCCAGTCTTTCCATCAGCCTTTTGTGTGCTTTAAGCCCAATTTGAAAAAGTGCCACCTCTGTGGAGAGCTGAGCTTCCGAGAACACAGGTGACCCAAGCACAGGGTTCAGCCTGGCCCTTCAGCTCCAGCCTTTGTGTAAAGTGCGAACTCTACCATTCAAATAGGTAGCAACTGGCAGACCTTTTTGGCTTAGTAGTTTGGGGTTTTTCCCAGAATATATGTTGTTCTTATAGCACTTTGACAAGCAAACCTTTTAAACTGAAACTGGGATTCCAATTTCTTTGGGTTTCCATAAGCTGATTATGCTTTTCATGCCACTGTTTTCATGCTGTTTTTGTTTTAAATACACTGCCTATGTATAACATACTGGTGGGTCGTATTTTAGGAATGATGATTGTTATTTTATTTTAAAATCTAAATTAAGTCTCTGTAATCTATCAATAATTATTTTAGCTACTCATTCTTCACTGGATTGCACACTCACATTCACTTTTCATGCTAGAATAAACTTTTCAATGTCTAACTTCTGAAACGATGGAGTTTGTCTTATATACAGTTGAATCTAATCTCGAACCTATGACTATGTTCTATTAGATGGCTCAAACTTTCTTCCTTTGATAAAAGTAAAGCTATGATGTAACGTGAGTTTTATTTAGTTTTTGTCCCTGGTTCCTGACCTAGAGCTCCTAAAACCCTTGAAATTCTCTGATTGCACTATCTTTTGTTTTTCATGCTGAACCCGTCTGATAACTTTGCAGATTATGGTAATGACGTTTCTTTGGGTGGGACCCTAGAGAGCCTTAGGATGAGACCAGTCACCAGAAAAAACAAGTCGCTCCAGGATGCAGGTACTGAAGCACTCGCTCTACCCACTGACTTCCTGAACAAGATCTGCTAAGTTCCCGCTGCAGAACATGCAGAGGGCTGGGAGTGCAGCATGCCCAGAGGGCACAGAAGCCCCTGCGACACCCACGTGAGCCTCATGCTTTTCACACCTGGCTACTCATCTGCACTTGTTACTATATCCATGAGAGACCACGGAATCTAAGCACACTGTGTAAGTGTTAAGTTGTGTGAGCCACGCAAGGAAATAAGGAGACCCAAGGAAGGAGTTGTGAGAACCATCTACAGCTGCTTGGTCATACAGAACAGACACCTCCTGGCACTTGGCACTGGGCTCTGTGGTGGAGCCAGTCTTGTGCGATCTGACACTATCTGCAGCAGACAGTGTAACTGAACTGAATTATGGGGCACTCAGTTGATGTCTGATCTGTGCGAATTGCCTGATATAAGGACAAAAACACACATCTGGTCAAGGAGTGTTCTGCACTGAGTGCAGAAAGGAGAACACTTCACATGTATCCTTTATTCTGTTTTTAAGGAGATGATTTTTTAAATTATAAATTCAAAACTAGTTCTCTCTTGAACTAGTTAATTATCAGATTACAGATACTATTCTCTCAATAAACTTACATTTAAGCAATTACTTCTCAGAAAAATTTAATAACTGTAGCCCCACTTACAAACTCATTTATGAGTAATGTAATGCTCACTCATTTAACGTGAGCATTATGAACTGTGTCTATAAACTTAATATAGTAACTTTCTTTTTAAGTTTTGCAATTATCTAAATAAAGCAAACCCACTTTGGTGGTTGATTTTCTTGTAAGTTAAATAAGTAAAATTATGAAGACAATAAATCTAACATTCTCCAACTCAAATATGTGTAAAATTAAGATTCAATTAAATTAAAATTAAGTCTAAATTATTATTAAATTAAAATTATTAAAGTCTAAAATTATTTCATTAATTAAAATGAGTTATAAGGCTGTTAATCTAATGAATCAAGTTTTCTTCAACATTATAAATACATAAATGTAAATTGCACATATTTCTTGCCAGCCTTCCCTTATTCCCATGGTCCTTGCTCCATCAGTCCTTCCACACTTAACTAGACCAGCAGGAGCTCTCCGCTGTATGAGCCCTGGCACTCAGTCCCCTAAGCCATGCTTCCCACCACGCGTGCATTATTTCTAATTCTTCTGATGGTCACTCCTGTTCCTAAATGACAATCAGATGTTTGTTCTTCCTATTTCCCAAATTACCCGTATCTTTATCATTAATTAGTATACAAAGTTGGGTGTAAATACATCTGCCTAATCTGATATGTGATTATACACTTCTTCTTAATCATTTTGATTTCTTACAATAAAGTAATATATAATCACCTAGAATTTCAAAGTAATCCATATTTCTTTTTTCTCATTATATAGGTTATTGAATACCATTTTGATTCTCTTAAATAACTTCTTTCCATAGGTTTATGATACTTTAAGACAAGTATACCTGTGGTTCCATGCTACAAATAAAAAGTATATGCCACTTTACCTCTGTGGAGGGGGCACGCTGGGTGACCATGATCTCGTCCTTCCTATAACATCTACTCGATGAGGAGACCCTGATGGTGAACAGTGGTTGGAGGACATTACTTGTTCTGGCACTGACAATGTTGAGCTCTGCAGATCTCGACCATTGTGTCGATAATCTAAAGGTGGAAAGATTAATAAATACAATTATCTATATACTGAGCCCTTTGTTTATTTTGTACTTTATTCAAAAACATTAAATATTGGCGAAGCTGAAGGACTCTGAACATGTTAAATAGAGATTACAATGGATAAAGCATAATATTAAAAATATTTTATAAATATATACATGAAAAGGGATATCAAACATTCAATTGTGGAGTTGCTATGTTGCTGACACTGTTAAATACAGTATAACTTTTATGCATACTTACACATATAGTAAGTTCCTTATATAGAAATAAAAAGTATAATTCAATATAAACTCAAGTTTATACTAAAAACATTTTAGCATCTACATGACCTAGAAATTTTAAGTACTTCTCAATAATTACTAATTTTTTAAATTATTAAGTTTGCAAAAAAGTCCTAGAAAGCTATAATTATTTCCTTAAGAGATAAATCCTATTAGGAAATAATCCACCATTTGAAGTGCACTTCAACACGTGTATAAAAACACAACTCAAATGAGCAGTAGAAAGCAACTGACACTGAGAAAGATGGAGAAGAAAACAGAATTAAAGGCTGATAGAAAACAGCAGCTCAGTGTGGAGCAGTCTGGGGATATACACAGAAAAAGTAAGTTTGGTGCAACTTGTATATATCTATACATGAAGTGCGTGGTGCAAAGAAATTGAACACTGCCTAGCAGGAAATGATACTACAACCATCATCATTGGTATGGTGGGGTAGACTTCTCAGAGGTGGCTGAGTCTGGAGTTTGCGAGTGATTCACTGTCCAGTACTGGGACTCAGGGTGAGTGCTACACCTGCCCTGGGGTGGGCAGCCTGCATACAATATAAGGACAGAATGAGCCTTGTTTTCTCTCTCTCCCTTCTTATCTCCCTTAGAGATAAAGAATAGATAAATCAATGGAACGGAACAAACAGCTCAGAAATAACACCCATAAAGACAGTCCGGTGACCTTTGACAAAGAAGCAAAGACAAAATGCAGCTAAATGCAACAAAGGATGTTGAAACAACTTGACATTTGCATGCAAAAGAAAAAAAAAAGAATTTAAACCCATATCCTACAGTCTTCACAAAAATTAACTCAAAATGCATCATAGATACAAATTTAAAATACAAGACTATAAATCTAGAAGGTCACACAGAGGAAAACCTAGATAGCCCTGGATGCAGTGATAACCTTTTAAGTACAACACTGAAGGCAGAACTATGGGTTTCATTAAAATGAAAAACTTGTACTCTTCAAAAGACTATGTCAAGAGAAAGAGAAGTCACAGACTAAGAGAAGATATTTGTAAAGGACATATCTGAAGAAGGATTATTATTTAATATATAGAGAGAGAACTCTTAAAATTCAAAATTTTAAAAATGAGCTAAGACCTCAAAGGACACCTCAATAAAGAGGAAACACATAGGGCAAAGAAATGTGAAAAGATGTCCAGCCTCACATGTCACCGGCAAAAGGCAAATTGAAACAGCAGTGATGCACCACTGCACATCTGCTCAGAACAATGAAACAGCAACGTTTGGCAAGGACGCAGAGCAGCAGGGACTCCCACACAGCAAGGACTGGCATTTGCCTCCAGGGAGTGTGCACTATCAGACAGGTGGTTTGCAAGCTTTTCAAAAACTAGATGTACTCTCATCACACAATCCAGCAATCATGCTCCTTGCTGTTGACTAAGGCAACGAGAATCTACCGCTGCATACAAATGTTTATAGCAGCTTTTGTCAGCATCGTCAAAAGACTCAAGCAACCAAGATGTAGTCCACTAGGTGACCTGATTCAAAACACTGACATGTCTAGACAATGGAATATTATCCATGGCTAAAAAGAAATGAGCTAGCAAGCTGTAAGACATAAGTGAAAGATATCTGTCTAAAGACTTCCCGTCAGCAATGTATAAAACTTCCTTTTCTCCACATCCTTGTACGTAGTTGTTTGTCTTTTTGATGCAGCCATTCTAACTGGGAAAAGATACTATTTCATTAACTTCTAATTTAGATTTCCCTGATAACAAATGACACCAAGCATTTTTTAACAGGTCAGTCATTTGTATTTCTTCTTCCGAGAAATGATTATTCAGATTACTTCCCTATTTTTAAACTAGATCACATATACCTGTCATTAAGGTTTTTGAGTTCTTTACATGTTCTGGATATTAGATAAAAATGGTATAGAGGTTCATCAAATAACTAAAAGTAGACTTACCATGGGATCTGGCTACCCCATTTCAAGGTTTACATCCAAAATAAATAAAATCAGGCTTTAAGAGCCTGAAGAGAAATATTTTTGATGAAAAATATATGATGTGAAAAGATATTTAGAGTAGAGCAAATATAAAATAGTCAAAAAAGGAAAAGCATATAAATAGAAAAAAATTTTAACGATCTCCACAAAAGAAATGAGAAATTTTTTCAAAACCACTTTATTGAGGTTTAACTTACAAATATGAAACAAGGAAAGTACTTCTGCAGTCCTAGTAAAATAATATATTATTTACCCTTAGTGTTAAAACAGGTGAAAAACAGCATTATAGAAGCCCCGCACGGACACAGGCATGCTACTGATCCATGCTCGAACAAACTTCGCATATAAGTACTTCACAGTTACTAATGCAAGTGCAGTACATACTACATATGGTAGCTCATATTTTGCACAAAATAAAATTAGTAATAATTATAAAATTTGTTAGGTTATTTAAACTTCAAGAAGAATAGAACAGTTACAAGATTAAAGATATCATATATGTAAATATTTGTCAGAATTAATGAAAAGTATATCTACTTACCTAAATATCAAATCATTGAGTAAATTTCTAAACATAAGATGAGGCAATAGTTGCACTGTTACACTATTACACTATTATAATACACTAGTGCTGAATTACATTATTATCATTTCAAAATATAGCTACACATAATGCTTAATATCAAAATGTTTTTAAATATCTCACTCAAAAACTTGACATTTTCAAGTATGTTGGTATAGTCAAAAAGATTTCATCTTTTACATAATAATAGTTCATCATAAAGAATTTTCAACTGTGTAACAAATCCTCCATTATTGTAAAGTCCATATTTAGTTGTTTTAAATAGAAAACCTATAAATAATTTACTCCATTGGCAGCTTTCAAGAATACCCAATCTAATTCTCTTGTTCAGAACTTTAAACTGCTCCAAATTGCCAAATTTTGTTTCAAGGGATATATAAGTTATTTCTCTCTCTCTCTCTCTCTCTCTCTCTCTCTCTGTCTCTCTCTCTCTCTCTCTCTCTCTGTTTCTCTCTCACTTTCTGGTAAATAATGATTAATTTCACTCTTTTAAAAGTTTAATTAGTACATATTTGCAGTGCACAGTGATGACATTCACTGTAGAAGCCAACACATGTACAAAACACATTTAAATTCTTTTTACATCCCCTTTCCCTTGTTCTCACCCTGTTGCCTCTCTCTCTTGGTCACTTTCCCATTCGCAAAAGACTTGCACTCTCGTTTTTAGATATACATATACTCTCCTTTGAATACCATAAAAGCATTCTACAATTCTTACCTGACACCACACCAATTCCATCATCACAATCATAGTCGGAGATTTCACTGTCACTTATTCTTTTTGACCCTGCAAAGGAAATAACAGCAATAATTGTAACTACTAGTTGATTAAGAAGGAAAAAACCCTCAACAACCTGAAAAACAAATGAAAGGATTTTAAGTGACACTTCGGAATAAAAATAGAGAGAGAAATAAAGTCATTATGAGTTCACCAACACTTATTTTCACACACATTACATGACCTGAGGTTATAGGTGATAAGAGGTTAACAAACAAGAATTATTCTAGACATGTGTAGGACAAAATCTAAGTGGCTTAAAACTAGAAAAATAAGTAATTATGTAAATTGTGTGACGCTGATTGATAAAATCTATTGGGAAATAGGTAAGTCAGTATTAGATGCTTTTGGACAAAGGCACTCAAAACTAGGCAAATTTCAAAACACAATGAATTATTTTCAAAACCACTAATGTGTGTTTTCCTAGTATGTATGATAAATAAATTCAATGTATCCAATTATTTTTTCATCATTCTCATGGAGTATAAGTAAAACTAAGAAGAACAAATTCATTTAAGGGTTCTTAATCTTTTTTTAAAACTCTTTATTTTAGCTATTTCTCAACTGCTTTCAGAAGAAATAAATCACTCATAAATTTAATTCTTTTAAATTGTGAATTGTGCTATTTTCTAAGAAACAACCGAAAATCACTAATAATTATTATAATTTAAGAAGAAAGGTGTGTATTTTCCCATATAAAACAAATCAATAACATCATTTTAAATGTTAGCCCTAAAATAACAGAAATAAAATCAAAGCATTGACGATTAAAGCAAATTATGATGACACACTTCATTCTGAAATACATCAAGTATGGCAACAAAGATATTATTTGAGGGGTTTTGCATCTTTTTTCTTCCCACATGTGCCTTAGGACTTAATATACCCTACACAGTAAAATCTTTATTAAGGCATTGTTTTTCCTTCCTTGGTACCAGAACATATTTAAGGGTGAATGAAGGCAGAGTGGCGAGTTCCAAAACCGCTTGTCTTACCTTTCTTCTACTAGACATTATTCATTTAACAGATGGAGCCAAGCGCCGCCAGAAAATAATTGCTTTCATTTATGGCTTGTAAGAACTTGGACAGTTCATACTATACAACATATTTAAAGCAAAGATTATCAAATATTCTCAGAATGCCCTCCAACATTTACAACCTACCCTTAGAAATAACTCTGTAACTTTTTTCCTCTTACTGTTTGCTTTAATCCTTGCCCTTTTAGGATAGGAAAGGTCTCTTGCCAGGAACTATGGGCTCATTTTTTTTTTACTGATTAGGAAGAAGACACTCTTGTATTTTTAATCCTGTAGTCCCAACAAAAGAACCCCCACTATAATTTTCCTTATGTATCCTGATGTCATAGAGCTTTAGACACAAATAACTCAGGGGCTCCATAGCCTCAATTAATTTTGAAGCTAGAACAATCTGACAGCCTCCCAACAGACCAGTCAGAAAAGGATGTACAAAATTAGGACATACAGTCTAAATGGTCTTGGAATCACGTAGATGGGACTATGGAGGGAAGATTCCAGAAAAGGATTTCAATCCAGCTATACCAAGTTTTCACTTTGTGAGTACTCAAGAATGAGGGCAATGATTACTGTGGCAGAAACATAACAAAATATGCAAATTACACGCTTTTCATGTTAGTCCCACATCAGACCAAACATAACAAGAGGAAGAGACAAAGTTTGCACTGTCAGTCTTTGTGAGTAGTTCCAAGCACATGCATGTGTTAGGGTAGCACAAGTGATTTGCAAAACCTGTTTCTCAAACTCTACAGGGTTTAGATTGAAATTTTAAAAATGTTTTTATAGCACAAGTTTGCAAACATAGTGTTTACATTCATCTCAGATAGTACATATATGTCCTTAATATATTCTGATTCTTTTTTTTCCCCTTCCCTATCTGCTTCCCTCCTTCTGTCTCTAGATGTTTTGATATTAACCCTATAACATTTAAATATATTGAAGTTTTGTAATCTCTATATGATCTTGCCCTTTGACATTCTGATGAATCCAAGTTCTGAGATTTAGTGACTATCTTCATCTATTGAACTCAGTATTTAAAACTAAAAACAGTATTTTCAGGGTCTTAAGAAACCTTTCCACATGAGAAGAGAATTGTCTTCTCTATTTTCTTCTGAAAAGTTTCCTTTTTGTAATTATATCCACTACATATTAAATTGAGCTTCTATGTAGTGTAAAATATGGATGTAATTTTTTTCTATATGAATACACATTTCAACTTTCCTTTCTTTCTTTTTCTTTCTCTTTCTTTCTTTCTTTCTTTCTTTCTTTCTTTCTTTCTTCCTTCCTTCCTTCCTTCCTTTCTTTCTTTCTTTGTTTCTTTCTTTCTTTCTTTCTTTCTTTCTTCCTTTCCTTCTCCATCAGACTATTTACCAATAATCTGATTATTTACCAATAATCTGTCACAGTATTTTTGCTATAAATAAATGTATCCTGTCTGGAAAGATTTTTCTGGTTCTCTACTTTCCCCTTTGCACAGGCTGTCTATCCACAAACCAATAACTCACTGGCTTTATTACTATAATGTTATTTACTGAAAAACAAATCTATCCTCACTATTGTTATATTTGCATTTTTGACCTTGCCTGTGAGCTTTTATATATAAATTTTGGATTCAGGTTGTCAGACTGCACAAAAACATCCTATTTTGGTTTTTCACTTGAATTGCACTGAAACAAAACATTAATAAAGCAAGAACTAGCATGCTTCATAGCATTGTTTTACTAGCCATGTAGATGCCTATTTAGTCTTGGTGTTTCAGTTCTATAAAAGTTTTAATTTTGATCACTAAAATTTCCCACACTTGTTGGTTTTATCCTTGGCATCCTACAATTTCAAATGTTTGTGTACACTGAAGTTATTTCATTTAGTAAATACAAGTTGAAAATTAGTGTTTCAGGCGCCGGGGATATAGCTCATGGAATAAGCGCTTGCCTAGCAAGCACAGGGTCCTGAGTTCGATCCCCAGTACCGCTACATCGAAAATTAGTGTTTCAATAGATGTGGAGAAACTATTTTAAAAAGGGTAGCCCATGTTCATGGTAAATGTCTTAGCAGAATACCAAGAAGGGAGCATTCTGAAACTGAAAAAGGGCATCTACAGACATTCTATGGTTAGTATCACTCTTAATTATGAAATATTGAATGCTTTCCCCCTGATACAAGTAAACGAGTAAAAGTTTACTTCAGGTATGAGCCTTCCATTCAACATTGTACTACATGATCTAGACAGAACATGAACAAGGAAAGGAAAAGAAATGAGTGGTGTACACCTTTCAGACCGCGAAGTAATATGATCATGTAAATTCAAATTCCTAGAGAAGCTACATAAAACTCATGCTGACTAATACATGAATTTAGCAGGTCTGCAGGATATACAGTCAATACAAAGGTGAGCTGTACCTCTTAGAAAGTATCAATGAACAATTGGCAAATTAATTTCAAAACTAGTGTCATTTACAAGAATATCCAAATCATGAAATATTTATGTGTACATCTAACAAAAAAAGTGGAAGACATGTTCCTCCCAGGCCACAAAACTTTGCTTTATGAGTTCCCCAGGATGATATAAACAAAGTATTAAAACTGGGTACCCTGAACCATAGAAATTTATTGTCTTATAGTTCTGAGAAGCAGAAGTCCAAAACCAAGGTGTCTGCAGGGCCACACTCTTTCTGGTGGCACCAGGATGGACTCCCGATCTCTGCAAGTGCCTGGAGTTTTCCAGCAGTGTTTGGCACTGCTTCATCTGTAGACCCACCACTCAGGCTGGCAGCTGTCCTGTCCCTGTTTGTATTCATGCCCCCTTCCCTCTGTGCATGTCTGTCTCTGTTCCCCAACTCCTCGCGCTGTAAGAACACCAATCACGCAGGGTCAGGGCCTGCCTAAGAACCTCATTTTAACCTGGTTTCAATTTACAAATACAGTCATGTCCTGAGATGCTGGAAATTAGGATTTTAATAGTTCTTTGAAGAACAATTCAACACAAACAGATGCTAATGAATTAAAGAAGATTTAAATAAATGGAGAGGGACTTGACAAAACTGGAAGCCATGTACACTGGAATAAGTGTCAGCACACCAGGAAAATAAAGTAATTCTAGGATATTATATAGATTTAAATTTCCCATCAAGAAAGAAGATGCAGTGAAGATATGTTCAGAAAACCAAAGACTTTCCAATTTTTCACTGAAAGAATTTTTTAAGAGATGTACTTAAAAAAATTAAGAAATTTGGGGTACAGTGTATTGCTTAGTGGTAGAAAATGTGCTTAGCATGAGGCCAAGCTCAATCACCAGCAAAAAGCAAAGGGAGAGAGAGAGGGATAGAAAAAAGAGTGAAAAGAAAAGAAATTAGGAAAGAAAGAATTTCTTTCTAGCTTAATCCAGAAAAAGTGGAAATGCATGAAAATCTCCACTAAGTCTGAATGAATAAAATAATGATTGTAAAATAATTATAACAGTGATTAATTTGAAGGCAGAGGTAAAGTTTTTATAGCAACATGTTAAATAGTAGGAGTGAGAATGGGAGTCATTGTAAAACGTTTATATTGTTTAGAAAAAGGTAGCAATGCTAATTAACATTACTTTGTTAATGTGGTAGATAAAAAGTGATCTACATGAAGTTGTGTGTGTGCATAGAATATCTCAAATAAACAGAAGTTCCCTCAAGGGTGAACTACATGTTTAAAAAAGGACTGGGTGACTTCATTATGTGCACTTGTACAATGACATCATATAAATGCATTGACAGTAAAACATTAACAGTAAAATTTTACAAACATTTCATTTATAGAGAAAAAGAATACACATTCCATATGTATTGGTGCATTTCTATCAATTCAAGTTGGTGAGCTGTGTGTAACTCGCATTTCCGCGAGACTGCCACTGTGATTGTGGTTTTTCGATCTCTTTTTCCCAGTCTTTCTGCTTTCTAAAATAGGCACGATAAAAGCAAAGCTAGGACCCAGGAACTTCTCTGGAAAGCCTACCAGAGCTTCTCAAAGGCCTTGGCCAAGAACATCTGCAGAACCATGACAAAGGCACGCGCTTCCTCTAGAGGTCACCCACCAAACCGGGGTGAAAGGGCATGAGAGACACAGGTTGCACTTGTCCTACAGGGCTCCACTACTTGGTTTTCCTGATTGCATGTATTTTCCCTCCAAATCTGTCCTCCAGTCCCACAGAGACACCACCTGCCACAGAAGAGGCAGCCGCCTGCCGCAGACAGATGCGCTTGTCCCTTGAGGCCTCTGACAAGTGACTGCTCCGAGTCCTCAATCAGTGTCTTAGACTTCTTTGCATAGAATTCTCAGCCTGCCTAGTTTTGTAATAAATTCCTCATTCCATACACTCCACAGTGCTTCAGTGCCAAGAGCTTCAGTTTCCTGAAAGAACCTTGAGTTATGTAATATTTACACCCATAGCCATCTAGTTTATTTTTTCATACATTATGTGAGATAAAGATCCAATTTCATCTAGCTTCTTCTATTTAGGACAAACAATTTTTTCCAGCTCCTTCACTAAACTGTGTATTTTCCTCCTTGATAGGATATGCTGCCTCAGCCCTTCTGAGACAGTCCACCTCAGGACCCTCTTACTCCTGGACTGATTCATCCCTACACCAGTTCACACTGTGTCAAACACTAAAGGCTGCTATCTGATACGGAATCTTCTCCTCCTTGTCCTCTTAAGAGTTACCCTTGTCCTTTTAGCTTTCCACATATGTAGACTCTCCTCAGTGGTTTCCATGAAGATACCTGAGAGGATTGGCATTGCACAGAATCTACAGCTCAAGGAGAGGAGCTGACAGTTTAGGGTATTGAGTCTTATCAATGATTTTGGCATTTACCCATTTTTAGATAATCCTTACTTTCCTTAATGCTATAACATTTCCTATAGCAGGCTCACATAACTTCTGTTAAACTTATTTCTATGTAGTTAATGTTCTGTTACTGTTATACATTGTTTCTGGTTGTTTCTGGTTCTGGTGTAGAGGGAGATATTTGACTTTTTTTATTACTACATGATTGTAGTACGTAATGCTCATACTCACTGTGGGAAGTCAGCACATGCACGTAACACCTCTTAAGTCCTTTTCTTCCCTCTCCTTTCCCTTCCCACCCCGTCCTCCATCTCTTGGTCCCTTTGAATCTTTAATCGTCCTAAAACCTTCTTGTCTTATTGTACTATGACCTCTACTACAGTCATTAACTTATTAACGTTCTTTTTTTCCTCAAGAAATATTTCTATCACTGACCATTTGGTTTTTAACATTCTACCAGGTTAAGAAAGTTCATTTCTAATTCATAATTTGAAAAGAAGTATCATTATGAATTTATGTTGGAAATGATTGAAAGCTTTTAATTTGTATATTAATTTTTAATAATTAAACAGCATTTATAGATTTTTCTAAACCATTTGTATTTAATTTGCTCATATATATAGGAGTAAAATAGGCTTAGAGCTACCCTGTCTCTGTAAACTTTTATTTAAAAAGTTATATTTTCTGTGTAAATGAGTTCGGTGATATTATTTATGTATATTCTGCAAAAGTTTTACTAGATTGGGGTAATGTATATGTTTAATATCTAATATAAATCACACGTAAAAATGGTCTAGATGAAGTACTTTCTTAGTAAAATTAAATTTAAACTCTTTCCTCCAGAACATGATTATATATATAAATGTTCAAATTTTTAATTCATATTGAGGCAGCTTTGACAAAATGTGTTTTTCTAGGAACTTGTGTATATTTTCTATGCCTTTAACATTACTGGAATATATTCATAGATGGAGGCCCCCTATTTGAACTGAGTTTATATAAGTTTGTCCCTCTTTTGTACTAACATTATTCATTTGTGTCTAAGGTCTTCTTAGTTATATTATAGACTCAGAGTTTTACCTGTTCAATTTTTTCTCCTTTTTTCGTTTCTATTTATTAGTTACCATTTCTTAGAAAAATACATGAACATAAATAGTCAGTATATACACTTTGCCTATCTTCTTTTACAGCAATTCCAGGATATTGTACAGAATTAAATTTCCCATCAGGAAGGAAGATGCAGATGCCCACCCCACTGTTCTTGCCACTTTCTGAAGCAGTTCTGGAAGACTTCCCACCTTTATGAGGTGTGATTAAAAACTGTGAATTCTGCTGCCAAGAGCCATCCACAGGAAAGAAGGGCTTGTAAAAACATTACAGTGTACTCTCATCCACCGTATTCACCAGACCTGGCACGGTGCAGCTTCTGGCTCTTCGCCAAAGTCAAACTGACCATGAAAAGTAAACATTTTGAATTGATTCACGGCATCCTGGCATCCAGGACAGTAGTACAACTAAAGACACTTAGGAAAGAGCATCGCAGAACTGCTGCGGAGAGTGGCATGGACCAGGGGATGTGTGTGCCTGAAGGGAGGGGAACACGGAGATTTTATTGGTAATGTGTCTTTTACTACAATAATTTTTTATTTTAAACATTCACTATATGTAATCACACCTCATATAGTTTTAGTTTCTTTTTCAAAATGTTAATGACTAATATAGGAAAACGATTGATTTCCATCCATGCTCCTGTAACTCTGGAAAATGCTGGCCTTTCTTCTTAGTTCTAATATTTCTGTGTGCTGATTTTTTAAATGTTGCGCAGTGTGTCTATACTCTCACTTAGACTTAGGCAGCTGATAGTATTGTTTAAGTCTTCTACAACACTGGTAGTCTTCTGTATATTCCAGCCCAACTACTACTGAAAGCTGGATGTGAAAGTAATTATTTCATTTTCCATTTTCCATTCAAGTTTTGTCTCGTGAACATAGGGCTCAATTTGTTAGGTGTATTTTTATAGTTGTTATATATTCTGAATGAATTCAACATTTTATAATCATAAAATGCCTTTCTCCAACTAATAACATTATTTGCTTATCAACTATTTATCTCATAGTTGGTTAATACTTGCATAGTACATACATCTTTTTCTAGGCTTTTGCTTTTAAACTGTCTTCACATTTAAACTGGGTCTTGTAAACAACATATGGATGAATATATTTTGAGCCAGTCTGACAATCTCTCTCTAAATTTTTATGAATTTAAACCTAAGTCTAATTCTGTAATATGCATTGTTTTTATTATTATTGCTGTTATTAAAATAAAATGATCTGCTTTATCCCTGACGATAATCTCTGGTCTAATATCTAAATTGCCTAGTATCAGTATAGGTGCTCTAGATCTCTTCTAAGTCAGTGTTAGTATGGCATGTCTTTTGCTTTCCCCTTACTTTAAATGCCTTATATTTTTTAGTTCAGTGGGTTTCTTATAAATGATTTGCAGTTATTTTTAATCCAATCTGATTACTTCTGCCTTTTAATTTGGGATATTCTGATTATTTACATCAACATGATCATAAGTTGGTTTATACCTGCCAACTTGATATCTCTTTCTTATTTATTCTATGCATTAGAGTCCAATTTTTCTTTTCTGTCTTCTTTGAGATGGAATGGAATCTTTAATCATTCCATTTTATCTTTTCTACTAGCTTATAAGTGATAAGTCTTGGATGTTTTATGGCATGTAGCATTCATCTTTGACTTATTACAACTCCATTAGAGCATCATCATCTTATTAAATAATATAAAACACTAAAATTATGTTTCCATTTCTCCTTTCCCAACATTTGCATTATTTTACTTTTATATTTGTTGCAAATCCTATACTATGTTGGTGTTAATTTTGTTTAAATAATCAATTACATTTAAAGGTATATATATGAGAAAGTATATAAATATCAAATACCCTTATATACTGATTATGACATCTGTTCCAGTTTTTCTGTAGCTGTGAACAAACTTTCTCTTCTCTCATTGCTCTGTTTATTGATTTGGGCAGGCCTGGTGTTCCATTTACTAATGTGCATACCAGGTAATTTTTATTAAATGACAGTAATTGTGAATTTCATATTGTTCAATGTTAGTTGTTCCTGTATTCCGATAAATATTTTTGAGCTTTCTTTAGCATGTACTTGTGCTGCTCAAACGTATTCTGAGCCTTTCCCTGAGTTATTTTATTTTAATTAATTAATATTTTTCCCTAGCATTACACAGACTCCTCACATTTATGTGCTGCATATCTTCGGTATCTTCTCTCTGCAGTTCTCTCCTTTGCAGTACTCTGTCCTGTGAATTTCAAATGTTTTGGTCTCTGGATTTTTTCTCTTCTTGGCTAAAAATGCTTCCTAAAGTGGTAGGCTAGGGCAATCTTAGGATTCAACTCATCTGTTTCCCTTCTCCTAGTAATTGATGTTGTGTATTTCAAACAATTGTTTCATGTTTTGTGTTCATTGTTGTTACTGTTTGAGGTGGTAAAGTAAATGCCTCTTAGTTGTAAGAGTCTTCCTTAGTATATTTTAAATTTTACTTTGCCATTCCAGAGGCTTTGTGTGTGAACTTCCTAGTCTTTCTAAGACCATTTTTTAAAAGTGTACATATTTGTTCTAGTAAAGATATTGAACATAGTTTCCAATTAAAATTATCAAGAAAAAGTTAAGTCCTCTGACCAGTTAAACAATTTAATGTCAGCTTACAGTAACTTGCCATATACTCTGTGCCTATGTGAAATTCAAACCATGATGAACTGAAGTAATAATATTAAGGCTATTCAATTTTCCTTAGAATATATAGCAAAATTGGCAATGTGATGGAAACTACAGCAAACATTGTAGCTTTCATTACATTTTAATCCAATGTGTTTAAGATTTTAACACCTGCCCTCCCTCCAACTAAATACTATAAACTATATCCATTTAAATTTAAATTTTCTGAAACAGTATATATAGCATAATATATATTGAAACATATTTCACTGAAAAATAACACTAAAGGAGACAGTATTAGACATATTGAACTCATAAATCACTGTATTTTGACAAATAGTTTTTAATACCAAAATAATGCAGATATAAACATAAAGATACTGGAAAAATTATATAAGTAAAAGGAAACTATCAACACAGTGGTTAGGAATTTAGAATATGCACAATAGCAAAACAAACACAAAACAAAACCAATTAAACTGTGCATATGAATTCATGCATTAAACATTGCACATGCTAAAATTTACCTGAATTATATGAACATAAGGATTTACCTGGAAAAAATGTTAAAGTAATATCAAAAATACATTTTAAAATCTTTACATGTAATAAGGTTGTGGAAATCTATCTCCACTTTGGCGTACAGATAATATAGTGTAGCATTTTTATTTTTAATGTGCAAAAGACCATACTAATTCAGAATTGAACAGGGTGGGAATTATATCACATCTGAATTATCGACAAACTCAAATTATAAATTAAGAGAAACTTTTGGGGGTTTTTGTTTTTGTTTTTTGTCTTTTTGAGACAGGGTCTCATGGGGCAGTTCAGGCTGGCCTTGAGCTCACTTTGTAGCCCAGGCTGGCCTCAAACTCCCAATGATCCTCCTGCCTCAGCCTCCCAAGTGCTGGGATTACAGGAGAGCGCCACCATGCCCAGTCTAAAAGAAACTTTGATGAAATGCAAGACTTACATGCTAAAACAGCAGAAATTAGTAAGAAAAGAGACTTCAAATAGAAGTTATTTTAATTATTAAAAAACTACGTATGCATTAATGATTATCAATTCTGTCTTGTAATACAAGGTCATTTAACATAACCTGAAATGAAAGAGATAATAGAAATTTACCATGTAATAAGCAACTGTTAAAGTTAATCTGAAAGACTCTTAGAAAAAACTCTTCTTTTTGAAATTCCTGATTTCCAGAAAAAGCACATTTAAAAACTGATTTCCTTTTAGGAAGAATCAAACTTTCAAAATTTATATGAAACAGTTATTCTGACATTTTAAATTGATAAAAAAATGTAGAATTCATCACAAGTTAACAGGATATAATTGGTTTTTCCTATGCATAAATGGCAAGTTTTATAAAATTACAAAATATTAACTATTGAAGGATGAATAAGTGAACATCTGAATACACAATAGAAATATGAGCCCTTATATGAGCTGGTAAGCCACAAAAATGCCCGGTAGTGAAACGATGCCGTAAAACCTGGAAAATGACAAATTTTATGTCAGTTGTTAGCAAAATGATAATAAATCATAATAAGATATTCATAGGTTATTGAAGAACCTTATTTTCTAGTATTCAATTATAAACCTTACATTTTTTGTGCTGGAAATCGAACTCAGGGCCTTGTGCTTGCCGGGCAGGTGCCATGCCACTGGGCTATGTCCCCGGCCTGAGCCTTACATTCTTAATGATATAATTTGGGAAATTTTTCAGATGGTAACGTGGTACTTCTGGCACAACCTTACAAGGTTGATCCTTCCCGTTAGTGAGCCACACCATAGGGAGGTTAAGCAGAGTATGGTGAGGAGGAAAAGAGGAGCAGTCTGTGCCGCTAGGGGTGTACCGTGGGAATATACTAGCGTGTGAGGACGGAAGGCAGACTTCTTAAGTGCAGAAGAGGAGGGCTGCAGAGATTACAACAGAAAAAAGTAGATTTAATCGATTTTGTAAGTACTGTAATTTTTAATAAGGACATACTCTCCATAACTAGAAATAAACTAAATAAACTAGATTAAGTTAGGATTAAAACAACAATAACAACAAAAGCGGCACAAATTATAATTATCAGGTTTGGCCAAACAATATTATTAGAAGTATCAAGTTTTAAACTTATTTAATCTTCATGTGACATATATTTTACATATTGACCTAAATATTTGAAAGTCTATCCATTATTCTCTGAGTTTCCTTATACTAATTTCATATAGATGTTGATTAACTCATTTATGTTTTTCTAGCCCTTAATGTTTTAAATTTTAAATCTACATTTTGTTTAATCTGAAATTAATTTTTGTGTCTAAAGCAATACTGCCTTGATAAAGGCCCATAAACTGTTTCTGCAAAAAATAAAACTTCAGCTTAAATATTAATAATTTCCATAGCATAAATACACCAACCTGACCAATTTAACCCCACTAACGTGTTCTTACTGAAAATAAGAGAAGAGACACACATAACTGGCTACAGAAGAACTGTTACACCAGCCCGTAAGAATTACTGACCGTACTGAGTACTATACTACACTGAGATGTGATGATCTCGGTAGAAGACACAGACATAAGCTGAAATATAAAAGACTAGCAATGCTTCAAAGTGTCAAATCTTTTATATTATAAAATAAAAAAATACTTCAAAATAATGAAGACATCAATCAAGAAGTAAAGAAAATGAAAAGAGAAAAATTTATAATAATCATCTTCTGTAAGAAAAAATATGAAAGTCATTTGAAGAAAAATAGTATAAATGATCAAAAGACATATGAGGACTGATACAAACTATCATATGAAGAACAGATCATAAAAAATGCAGCCAAAAGTTAGGAAAAGAATGTTACAGAAGTGTGTTGCAAGTTAATAAAAAATGTTATTTTAAAAATAGACCTAATAGCCATAGAGCATGTAATTGTAAATTGTAGTATCAATGATGTATAGCAAATGATTTCCTTTAATTATTTCCTTTAAACACATCCCTTTAAATCTGTATATTAAAATACTTTTATGTGCAGAAACAATGTTTCTTCAAAAATATTTATTTCTCCATTTCAGTAGTTTAGAATTCTTCATAGATACATTTGTGTCATGTTTAATGCCTTTTTGATTTAAACACAAGATAATGAAATTTGCTTTCATACTGATCTGTCCACATACTTGTAGTGCATGCTAATATGTCAAAAATCTATATTTTAGAATGAATATATGTAGTAAATGTTCCTGTAGTAAATATATGTAGTAAATGTTCCTGTTATTTCTACTTTATGTCATTCTTTTATTTATCAGTAACGATGAAACATGTAATTCCATTTTTGGAAACAGTATTTCCACAAAAACAGTATTTCTGGTAAAATTAATCATAATGTCCACGTGGAGGACACCACAACACCCTCCCCAGCCCCAAGTGTACTGTGCTCGGGTACAGCGCAGGCTCTGTAGAGGTGACTCCCCCCTAAATTGGCTTTCAGTCTAAGTGAGCCTGGCTGAGGCTCTGTAAGTGTCTTCATGAAAGCAGGCAGCTGATGGCAGACTAGCAGTGTTTGTAATGGTTGAGCTCAGACAGACGAGCTGTGATACCACAGGGCTAAGATATGAGATAACGTCTCCGTAGAGGCCTGAGGGACTCCAGAGGAAAATTCCTTCCCAGAACTGGCTACAAGGCAGGTTACTCAGTAGCCATAACCTACATCTGGCTGTTCCTGTCCCTTATGCAGGAATGTCTGTTACAGGCCTTGCCCACCTAGCCACTTGCTTAGCACATCCTGACCCAATCCCCTCACCATTTCCTCAGTGTCTGAATGTCAAGGTTCTGGCTGCCTCATGGCCTTTTTTTCCCCACGAACAACTGGTCAAAGGATCCCTGCTGTATCTCTGTTTTGTCTCTTGCTCTTCTTCTTGCCATGCACTACTACATGTGCAGGAAACTGGAACCCACTGTAGGGGTCTCCAATAGATCCCCAATGATTTCAGATATATTTTTGGCAAAACTACCAAGATAAGAAGTACAGTTTATGCCCTTCATACATTTTGATTGATCTGAATATTATAGTTTCATGATGTTTAGTAGAACCATAAGGCATGAACAAAAAGTATAGTGAATGTTTAAATATTTAAAAATTGTTACAGTAAAAGACACATTGCCATTACTTTGCCTCAAAATGCTCCTCTTGGACTTCCACCATGGGTAATGGGGGAAAGCCTGTACGGGACGGGCTCTGAAGATGAGCTCTGGAGGACACAGGTGTGTGGAAACGGGGTGGCAAAGAAAGCCAGAAAAGGGTAGCTGACCTGAAGGAGAAGCTGGACTATCCTTGGGCTCCTTTCCTTTCACAGTAGATCCAACCATCCATCACACATGTACACTAGAACTTGTTTTGACCGTATCAACTTTTTATCAGTGACCCATACGGTGTGTGATATACTACTATGGGTGGACTGGGATGTGGTGGGTGGGAGAAGGAAAAAGGAAGAGGAAAGGGAAAGATCAGAAAGAAGAGAAGGAGAAAAGAGAAATAATGATAAATGAAAGAGGAGAGGTCTGGCTCTGTTGATACTATTTTTACATTTATATCTTCATAGAGGGATGGTGGACAGGAGGTTTGAGTGTTTGCAGGAGTGGAAGAAGGTATGCAGAGGGAGGGAAGTGTAACTGGAGAGTGACAGAGAGTGAGAAGGTCAGAACCCAAAACTAAGCCGAGAGTTGGTGTTTGGGTCACCCATGCACACTTTGGTGGGGTTAACCTGACTTGGTCAGGAAAGGTACTATTTAAGTGAAGGCACTGTTAATTCTTGTTCTCCTTTGACATATACAGAAATTGGCTGTATATATGTTGGAGGAAAGGGGGAAAGAAAAGAAGATAAAGAATAAGAAAGAGTGAAGCTATAAAGAGGGAAGGAAGAAAAAAACCAACAAAAACAAAACTAAAAAACCTCATGCAGTTGCCAAAACACAAAGAGTCCTTGTGGTCCAGTTCATATTGTATTCCAAATTCAGCCAGTGCACTTGTACCCCATGTTCATAAGCAGGAAAGCCTTGACCAGTAGAGGGGTCTGGATGGATTTCTGGGTCTGGTTCCCCTTTGGAGCTTCATTGTGACCTCAAGGTGCATCTTCTCCTCACCCTACCTGTTTCCAGCCATCTCCTGCTGGTCTCCAGCCTGGTCCCCTACGATGTATTCAGTTGCCTGTGAATGGGAGACCAGGCACTTGCATGGGTCACTGAGTTGGCTTCCACTGAGAACTGCAACCTGCGCAAGGCTAATCAGAGACCTTTGCCTCTGTCCTAAGGTTGGACCTGTCAGTGAAATCTCAGAGGGTAGGGTGCAGTGCAGTGGGCTCAGCACCCCGTTTTCCACTGATTTCCGCAGGGGCCCTCTGAATCTCTGTTCTCAGCCCTGTGCACCAAACCCAACGGCAGCTCCTGAGTTCTTTCCACCAGGCTTCCGAGAAACATCCCCCTGGGGCCCGTGCCACCCTGCACTCGGCTGTCCACCAGCAGGATTTCCTTACTCCCTCTGCAGAGTGCTCTGGCCGCAAACTCAGTGGGGCCTCGGGGCCTGTGAGGTCAAGGAGCCCCAGCACAGATGGTGAGGGTCCTGCGAGGGTGGTTGATGGTGGCAGTGGGGAGTAACCAGGATCCCTTGGGCCCAACTCTGCCAGTGTTTGGGGCAGAGTGAGCAAGAGCCTTTGCCCCAGCCGGACTCCTAGTCCACGGCTCCCTGTTCCCACCATCCCGAGGCTGGCAGGGGCATTCCCAGCCTCTCTTCTCAGCTCTCAGTCTCTCTGGCAGCCTGGCCCGAACAAAATCCCTTTGCTGAGTTCCTTTCCCAGTAGGAAGGGTGAGAATAACAGTCTATTCCCCAGGCCTCCTTTGCTGCCCTGCAGGCTTCCTCTCCTGGCCACAGAGACCAGCCTGACCCTACTGGGTAGGTTAGAGAGGGAGACAAATACCAAAAAGCAAGCAAAGCCAGGATCACACCCCGGGAAGCAGTCAGCACCTGAAAAGATCGGTGCAACACAATGGAGTTTCCACTGTAATAGGTTCCCAAGACTCAGCACAAAACAACAAAACAGAGCATGAAAAAACAAGGCAGAAAAATGTCTTCAAAAACTCCCCAGAAACTCTTAACTTCCCCAAATCTGATCCAGTGTACACTGACAGAGAAGAAATAAAAACACCTGAATGCAGGAAATGATAACAAAAACAAAAAAAATATGAGTAAGGTGTTTCCTAAGCACAAAGATGATGTAACTAAACAAATAATAGACTTAACAACATGATCAGCAAAACCTAAAGAAGGCACAAATAAAAAAGTAGCTGAGCTAACCAACACAATACAAAATACGAATGACCAGTTCAGCGAAGAATTACAGTGTGTGAAAAGGTACCAAAAAGGAATCCAAGAGACAAAAAATTCTACTGAAAGTAGAAGTGACCAGTAGGAAAGGAGTGTCAGAACTAAGAGATGGGGCTGATGCAGGTGAACACTCAAAGAAACCTTAAAAACAAGAAATCATGGGAAACAGAGGCAACAGCTGCTAGACGATGCAAAGAAGACCAACCTAAGAACGACAGGAATTACAGAAAAATCACAAGATAGCACAAATGGTATTTAAAAATTTGTTGACAGAAATCATAGCAGAAAATTTTCCAAATATGGGGAAAGAATCCAACATACAAGCAAAAGAGGCACAAAGTATCCAACAGCCATGTTCAGAAGAGAAACTCTCCATGGCACATTAACTGAAAATCCCAGAATTCAAGCACAAAGACAGAATCTAACATGCTGTTAGAGAAAAACAACAAAATACTTATTAAGCTATAGCTATTAAAATTAATTCAGATTTCTCAACACAAACCTTAAAAGCTCAGGGGATCTTGGAGAGAAGTTCTTCAAGCTTTAAAAGGAAATGAGCTTCAACTCATACTAATACATTCTGCAAAGCTATCTTCAAAACTGGAGAAATTAGGTCCCTCCACAACAAAGAGCACCTTGAGAAATTCATGCTACCAAGGCAGCACTACAATAATTACTCAAGGATATCCTAAACACAGACAGTGAAATCCACGTCAAAGACTTATGGGAATAAACGTATCAATCAGGACAAGCAGCTAAGCAAAAGGCAAAAAATGAGGCACCAACAACAAGGAAAAAACCCACAATGTTAGGAATCTGTTGATATTTTTCAGTAATAATTATCAGTGTAAATGGTCTCAACTACCCAGTCAAGAGACAGTGGCAGAATGGATCAAAATGCAAAGCCCCAGGATATGCTGCATAAAAGAAATGCACTTGATTTTTAAAGAAGCTCACAGCATAAAAAGGTCATTAAACAATATTCCATGCGACAGGAACCCAAAGGCAAGCCGTAGTCATTATTCTATCCTCAGACAAAATAAACTTCAAGCCAAAACTAATCAGAAGAGATAAAGAAGGTCACTACATCCTGGTAAAGGAAACAATTCAGTAACATATATTGCTAAATATGTATCAACCTAATACAGGCACAACCAACTTCATAAAACAAATACTACTGGAGATAAAAGATCAGATAAACCTCACCACAATGACAGGGGAAGACCTCAACTTCCACTTTCACAAGTAGATAAATTAGACAAAAAAATCAGCAAAAAAATTAGAGCTGAACCAGATCTTTGAACAAATAGATGTAATAGGTTAGGGTTCAGCCCAACAACAGGGATGTAGGTTCTTCTCAACAGTGCACAGAACTTTTCCAAAGAACACACAGGGGGCCATACAGCTTGCTACAATAAATACAAAAGAATCAAAATAATCCCAGGCACATAATCAGATCACAGGGTAATGAAGCTAGAAATCAATAGCAAAAGGAGCTACAGAAATCATGTAAACCTGGAGATTTACAAATACCCTCTTAGACAATCACTGATCCACACAATAAATCAAATAGTACCCAGAACCCAACAACAGCACAAATACACTGTGTGGCACGTAAAGAAAGCAGCAGTGAGATGGTAATTGATAGCTGTGACTGTTGCATCAAAAACAGAGCACGCCAGATAAGTACCCTAATGGAGCACCAGACGAACGAGAGCAGTCCAAAGGAATTACAAAGGTCAGAGCAGAAACTAATGAAATTGAAGCAAAAATCCCCCACAAACAGTAAACTGAAGATCTTAAATATAAGGACACAAGTGGAAAGTAAAAGGATTCAGAAAAGTATATTATTCAAAAACACATTAGTCACAGAAACGTAGCTGTAGCAAGAGTAAAATCAACCAAAGTAGGTCTCAATGCAAAATTTCCTAGTGTACTGAGGGATATTTGACAAAGAAATTATCAATCTTCTAAGAAAAATATAAAATAATTCTAGATTTATATGCATCTAACAATGTAACTTCAAAGCAGATAAAGCAAACAATGGAAACCTAAACAAGAAATCTCCATTATCTACATGGAAATTTTAGCATACATCTCTAAAAAACTGATAAAATACTCAGATAAAAAGTTAGCAAGAACAAAAGATTTGCACAATGAAATGAAAAAACCTGACTTCCTTGACATATGTAAAATATGTATATGGATAGGACAAAGAAAGTACTCTTTTAGAGAACATTTATCAAAATGAGTAAATGTAGTACATAAAGCAAAAAAAGATCATTTAAAAACCCTAAATTATTCAGGATATATGAGAGAAGTTATGCTATACACCAGTACTTTAAAAAATCTATAGAACTTAAATCTGTTCAAAAGCAAGGAACAGATGGGACGAGGGAAAGGAGAAAAGAAAGAGGCAAAAATGTATGTATGTATATATGTAGATACATATGTGAGGAGGGCTAACATGGTTCTACTATTGTATTATGTCACTTAATGCTAAGGAATAGTTGATGACTGGTTATTCGATCAATCTTGTATGTCTGTATGTGTTATCCTGAGCACACACTTTGAAGATATCAATATTCAATGCAGCAACTACTGTTGGTTTTCTGTGGCTTTGTCTATAATTCAATTCTGATCATACTGTTATTGTACTACTTTGTGTCTCTTTGTTAATGCTTTTCGGTTTCTTTTTCTTTTTCTTTTTTTTCTGTTGTTAATGTAGTTCTTTTTCTATCACACTTTAAAGGAAGGGAAAGAAAGGGAAAGGGAATACAGGAAAAAAATATATAAGAAAGTAAGTATGTATGTACAGCATATCTTACATAGTTGTACTACTGAACTAGGTCACTTCATAGTAAGGAATAGTTGATGATTAATTGACTGATCAATTTTGCATGTCTGTATCTTTGTTCCTGAATATACACTTCGAGGTTATCAATTTGTAAAGCAACAACCATTGTTGATTCCCTGTCACCTTGTCTGTAGATCAGTTTTGATTGTATTATTCTTATGCTACTTTGTGTCTGTTTATTAATATGTCTTCGTTCTTTTACTTTTAAAATAATAAAAAAGAAAAAAAGAAAACAAAATCTATAGAACTTGTAAATTGAACAACTCCTATATAACCCATGGGTTGTAACTGAAAGTGTTACATTAAAAATTATCTAAATTTTCTTCCACAGGAATGAGGGAGGAAGAGCCGGGCACGGCGTCACGTGTACTCCTGTAATCCCAGCACTTGGGAGGCTGAGGCAGGAGGAGTGTTGCATGTTCAAGACCAGCCTGGGCTACAAAGTGAGCTCAAGGCCAGCCTGAACTGCATAGTGACACTCTGTCTCAAACAAATAAAAAAAAAAAATGAGGGGGCATGAACAAAAGTGAAGGAAAGGGATAAAATAAGACCTCAATAGAAAAGAAAACTGCAAAAAATACAACCAGAAAATAAATAAAACCCAAAGTTGATTTTCAAGACCAATAAAATTGATAAACAATTGGCAAGTCAGACCAAGGGAAAGGAAACAGAAAGGGAGAGAAACAGCAATAATAAGGGAAAGGGGGTATCACCAGATACCAAATAGATACAAAAGTATTATAAATAATTTTTTGCAAATGAAATGAAAACATTAGGTGAAAATTTCAAACTCCAAGGAAAGACCCAAATTAACCAAGCTCATACAAAAGAAATACTAGTCAAAAATTAAAATTTTAATATAAAACCTGTACCAAACAAATTATCAAGATTGATAGCTTCAATGGCTAGTACTTCTAAACATTTGAAAAAGAAAAATTACAAATCAAACACAAATTCGTCCAAATAATACAAAACTAAGAGAATACTTCCAAACTTTTTTGAGGCCAGTGTAGCATTAATACCAAATCCTGACAAAGATGCTACAAGAGAGAAAAATAAAAAAATTCAAACAGAAAAACAGGGAACATTCCTTTAATTAAGGCTTTATAACACAGATAATGACAAAAGCTAACAAGGATATTACAAACAAAAGAAGATACAAAACAATTTTTCTCTCTCATATGTGAATATAGAGGCAAAAAGTTCTACAGATAATATCAAAACAGTGAATCTAGACCTAAGACATAAAGGTAAAGACACATATGAAAGCAAAGTTTACTTCACAAATCCAAGATTATTATAACATTTGAAAAGCGATGCAATTCACCACATTAATAATATTTTAAAAGTCATATGGCCATATCTATAACAGAAAATGATAAAAAATATATATATACAATATCCACTCATGATTAAAAATTTTTATCAACCTATGGATTAAATATTATTTCTTGAATGTCTCAGAATAGCATAAAAATTTTACACAGTAAGTATGAATTACAATGGGGAAATATAAAACTTTTCCAAAATCTGAAGAATAAACATGGATGCCAATTTCTACTCAACAATATTACTTTACACAACATTTTACTGCAGGGCCTTAACCAAAGAAGCAAGAGAAATAACAGCAAACAGGGCATACCAAGTTAAAGCAGAGAAAACTAAGTGTCATTTTTCATAAAGAAGATAATATTGTATCTCAAAACTCAAAATAAAGTATTGAAAATGTATTATATAAGTAATATTTTCTATTTCTGTATCCCAGGATCAATTTAAATAAAATTCCTAGGTATAAACCTAATAAAGATACAAAATCTCTACATTGAGACCTATTAACATACTCATATATAGTGGTGTACCAGAGTCATGGAGTGGAATTCTCCCCAGTCCCTAAAGAGAGTTCTTTTCAAACTGACAAATAAAATTGGAATCAAAATCCTATGAGGCTATTTGTAGGAAAGGACAACTTGATAGCCAATTTATTTGTAAGTATGAAAGGTAAAAAATGTAAATGATCTTAAGAACAAGGTTGAGTAAGTGACATTACCAGATACTGTATCACAATGTATTTTAAAGCTATAAAAATTTGGGCAGTTTGGTATTGGCACAAGATTAGAAAAATTATCCGAGAAGTGTTCAGAAACTTAGCTACATAGATATGGCATTTTAAACAAATATGTTGGACCAAGTGTGCAGCCATAAGCATAAGAACAAATTTTGACCCATACCTAACACTATATCCAGAAATTAATTCCAGTTGAACTGTAGATTTAATTCCAAAAGTAAAGCAATATACTAGAAGAAAACATAGCAGTATATCAATAGAGATTTTGTGTAAAAATCAGAAAACTCAAAAGAAAGATAGGAAATAAATTTGATGATGCACTGCATAAAGAGTATGCTCCAGGGTAAGTTAACCCATGCAAATGTTATCAAAGCAATGCAATCGAAAACCACAACAGCTAACACTCCACTCCCACCCGAAATGAAGAGCACAAAATTACAAACTGTATGCAAAAGTGTGAAGAAACTCATGAAATTCTCATTTGATATTATAGAAAATACTAATTTATATAAATTGGGAAACTGCCTAAAAGTGCCTACTGCAGTTAAAGATAGCATGGTATGTAATCTACTCCAAAATGTGATGTGTCCCCAGTAAACAAAAACTGACATACGTGCTTATCAAAAGACACATACAAGAATATCCATAGCAGCAATCCTAATAGCCAAACCAGCAAATAAACTGTCCATCAACTGTATATTTCAAAAGTTGTCATACACTGTTAAACAATACTATATAGCAATGAAAAGAAATTAACTGCAATTATAGACAGCAAAGTTGACAAATTTCATAAACATACTGGCAAGAAAAACAGCCAGATTTAAAAGAATAATTTGTTGCCTGTTGCCAGGCGTAGTGGTGCATGGCTGTAACTCCAGCACTCAGGAGGCTGAGGCAGGAGGATCACTGTGGCCAGCCTGGGCTACAGAGTGAGCTCAAGAACAATCTGAACGGCATATCAAGACCCTGTCTCAAAAATGACAAAAAAAAAAATCTATTGCCTGCAGACATAACAAACTTAACACGCACACCTATATCATTTGATCTCAAAAACTAAATAGTATCAGGTAGATAACTCTTTGGATGAGAAAAACAGTAATATATTGTAAAATCCTGTTTCTATAAAATGTATATGTGTGTTTAAGTATTTATAAGAATTTCAAGAAAAGGTAAACTATTTTATTGGATTTGAAGTCAAGAGAGTTGTTCTGTGGGGATGATGGCCTGAGATTTGCAAGAGGCAGGCTGGTGGGATTATTTTCTTGATTTGAGAGATAGCATGTGATTACTTTGGATGCTGCACTTTGGTACAAAGTTTACTTAATGAAGAGTTTTGCTTCTGAGAATGGCTGAGTAGCATATAATCCAACTAATTCTCCTCCAAGTAATAACGATTACTCCAGAAAAAACATTTTCATTAAAAACAAAAAATAGTTAAAAGATATAGAGAACAAGCAGATGAAGGGAGAAATCAGTGCTATGACCTTGACATAAGGAAAGCATGCATTTAACCAGCTTTTCCCCAAGGATATTCCCTTTCTGGTTCTCAGCAGAAACAAAAAGCAGGTAAAAGCCTCAGACTTCTAAGGGGAAAAGGACAGGACTCAGAGGCCAGGATTATAAGAGTAGCTACATTGAGGGTCAAATCACACAAAGAAGGAGCCAGAGGGGTTCTCAGATTTAAAAAGACTCTCAAATCCTTCTTCAAAGTGTGAACTGCAGAGACAAAAATAAGAATAAACATAGCGAAGCAGGACTTAAAAAGAAAAAAGCCAAGTTTCCCAAACTTTCCCCTCCCTATAGCTGTTGTTCTTTGTTCTGATACAGATAAAAGCAGTAACTTTTGCCCCTATAAGTAAAATTTCATAACCTCTTGTTCCCATAACATCCTGTTATGGCTGAGCAGGGCTGCCAAGATATGGTACAAAACTGTCACAGGTTGACAAACTGCCTTTGTTCTCCTTCAGTCTACCCCCATGTTACATACCACTAGACCAACCCCCTTAGTAATATGTATAAAGCTGGAGCTTTTCCTTTGTTCAACACTTAGCCATTTTGGACAGGAGTCCACTGAGCCAGGTGTACACCTAAAACCAAGTAAATCCTCCAGAATCTCCTGCAGCTTCTCTATCTCTTGAATGCTGCACCATTTCTTGGTAAACACACAGGGACTGGAGACAACAGATTTTCTGTCTGCTTTGCCTGTGAGTCTGGGGACTCTAGACTGGGGAAAATCCTGAGAACCCTGGTGCCATCAGGTGAGGCTTGAACTCGGAGAGGGAGTTGGCTCTCCCACAGCCCAGTGTCATCCTCTGTCAGTACAACAGAACCTGAGGGGATTCAGGACAATTCTGCAACAGTGCACTACAAGACCATGGCAAGGTTTTGGGGCCTAAGGCAGGACCACCAGGGCAGAAGGGAAGCCTGATAACCTCCTGGGGTGTACTGAGTAGTCAGTCACAAATAGGAGAAAAATGGGAGTTAGTGTGTTGGGAGGCTTAACGACAAAAAAAGGAAAAAAAAAAAAGAGCAAGAGAAACCAGTTCTACAAGAGCCACAGGAAGAGATAGACACCTCTCCCCTGCCCCCCCAATCTACCCCACTTTGCTGAGGCTGGACAGACTCTCAGGGGTCACCTATGGGGGAAGAGTCAAAGCTTCTCCCCAGGGGGAGATGAGACAGACCCAAATGATCACCCACCATCTCTGATCAGGCCTGCAGAGGTCTTGCAGATGCCTCTTTGAGAGACTAGGAGGCCCATTTATCATGATACGGATGGCCAAATCCAAGAGGAACAAGAGTTTTGTCTACAGCCCTTCTCAACCCCTAACCTCCTGAACTGGAAACTTCATACCCACTCCTATTCAGAAAAGCCCCAAGCCCTTCTGGATCTGTTGCAATCCATTTTTCAGACACATAACCCCTCCTGACCAGACTGCAAACAGCTCCTCCTGATGCCGTGTGACACTGAGGAGCACTGGAAAGCGACCCAAGCAGCCCTGCACTGGTTAGAAAACAATGCCACAGAGGCATTGTTCAAGCATAGCTCAGGGCCAGTTCCCAGAGGCAGACCCAAACAATGAAACTTATTTACAATGCTTATAGACATACCAATAGGCCCTCTTACAAGGTTTAAAGGAGGGCAGAAAGAAAAAAAAAAAACCATGGAAAAACTCCAGAGATATTCCAGTGGGTCTAACGAAAGCCCTTGCCAATTTTATGAGAGGCTCTGTATGGCATTACAGCTCTACACTCCATTTAATCTTTAGGCTGCTGAAAACATCACCTTTGAAGCACAGTCTCAGAGGGACATGAGGAAAAAGCTACAGAAGCTGGAGGGTTCCACCCAGCTTATAGAGGCGGCCCCCAAAGTGTATGTCAATTGGGACCACAAGGCCAAACAGGAAGCTGGGCTCATAGAAGCCACAAAAAGACAAGCCCGTTGGCCACAGGGCTTATGTGGAGAAACAAAGATCACAAAAGGGTAGGGCATGAATAGAGAAATACAGAGGTCATGAAAGGGTGGAGCATGAATGGGACAAGGCAAGGGCCAAACCAGACAGGGAGCCAGAAATAGACCAAAGCTAGACTGGGGTCAATGTGTGCAGTAGAAAGAAAGGAAACTGGAGAAGTCAGTGTGCAGAAAATGATGCTGGACATGATGGAAGTTATGACACTAGGAAGCCAGCTGCTAAAGGAGTCAGACACTGAACTGATTGGGCTGCTGGGATCCGAGGTTACGAGAACTAGGCAAGACTGGCTCCTCCTCCCTAGGCCCCCAGGAGCCCACAGTCACCATGAAAGGGAAGGTGGACTTTATGGTAGATAGTGAAGCTGAACACTTGATAGTGACACACCCACTGGGCCATTATCCAAGAAAAATGTGACTACAGGGGAAGTCACTGAGGTCCCAGAGAAGAAGTCATTTTGCCAGCCAAAAAGCTGTCACAGAGGATGAGAAGTTTACCATGAATTCCTATATCTTCCAAACTCCACAGCTCCCCTGCTGGGAAGGGATCTGCTCCAAAAATTACAGGCTCAAATTACTTTGTGGCCATAAAGAAATATGACTTTAAGTCTGGCTCAGACAGAAGCTGTGATGTTGACTCTTACCATCACACAAACAGAAAAACGAAGGTTGTATTCAGATAAGTCACCCAAGCTGGGAACAGATGAGCTACATGGGCTAGTACATAAGGTGTGGGCAAGAGATAACCCACCTGGGCCAGCTGTAAACCAGACACCTTGACAATGAAACTGAAACAGAGGGCAATTCCGATACACCCATTATGGAAATCAGCATGGAGGTATCTCAGAGAACGAAATTAGGAGTTCCTTATGCCCAGCGATCTCCCTGCTACGTGTCTTCCCCAGAGAGCTTAAGACATCACCACACTACAGCGATACGTGCAAACCTGTGTTTATAGCAGCACAAACTCGTAACAGCTAAATCCTGGGAGCAGTTTGTATGCCCGTCACCAAAGGACTGAATAAAGCAAATGCGGTATCTATATACAGTGGATACTACTCTGCTACAAAGAATGACAGATTCGAGAGTTGTAGGAAAATGGGTGCACCTGGAAAATACAGTGTGGAGTAAAATAAACCAGACATATGAGCTTCCATACTAGACGGCACCTCTTGTGTGAGTAAGGCAAAGCACAAACAAAGATAGTAATAAAGGGTGGATAGAAAGGGACAAACGGATGATCTCCCGGAATAGGGAAGGGGACCAGGGCCACAAGGGCAAGGGATGAGGGAGGGGAAGGGGACATGAGAAGGGTAAAGATATGCCATGCATGGCAACCTAATAAACCCAATGAATGTAAACTCTATATCTATAATTCAAGCTAAGATTAATCTTTTCTTTTTTGGAGACAAGGTCTTGTTGTGTAGTTCAGGCTGGCCTTGAGTTCCCTATCTACCCTAGGCTGGCCTGAAACTTTCAGTGATCCTCTTACCTCAGCCTCATGAGTGCTGAGATTACAGGCATGAGCCACCATGCCACTAGGCCTGGCAAACTAAGATTAATAATATCAATAAGAATGAAAAATGGAATAGAGGAACTGGAGGAGGGAGGGAAAGAGAAGGGAGGGGAACAGGCATTTTTTAAAAAGAAACAAACTGTGGTATGTAATTTTTTTTTTTTTTCAGTACTGGGGATCGAACTCAGGACCCTGCGCTTGCTAGGCAAGCGCTTATTCCACTGAGCTATATCCCCAGCCCCCAAACTGTGGTATGTATACTTAACTACTTCACAAGATGATGGCAACCTGCGTGAACTTCAAACACATACAAACAAAAATTAAAAATTGAAACTAAAAAAAATAAAATTTTAATTTATCATAGTCTAATTTCATTCAGACTTTGGAACAATAAGACTGACTATTCCTACAGCTACATTAATACACATAATATGCTTACTTTGTCACATGTAGAAATCCAGGTACAAGACAAAGCCATTAAATTTTGAAATACTTTTACCAACCCATTTTTGGGAGATGATTCAAAGTTCATAATTAAAATTGCCCAAACTATTCATCTCAAAAAAACTTTAAAATTTTCACTTATCAATAATATTTGTGAAACAATTATTTTTAGAAATATTTTTAAAATTTCCTTATATTAATAAGTACTAATATCTATGTAAATGAGATACTGCTTTGAATCACTTGCATCTACACATTTAAAATAGAAATCACCAGTGTGGATAAGAGAACTCCAACATTACCACTTGTTCACTTTAATACAATAAATATCTATGTATATTTAATAAACTCATACCACCACACTGATATTCATAATATCATTAGTTAAACTACCAAATACTCTATTGTGCAGATATAGGGAATAAGCGAGGGTCTATTTGTACATTTCACAATAACTTCACACGTGTTATATGAAATAGGTTAACAATCATGATCTTAATAATAAAAAATATACTTAGAAATAAATGTAATATTTACCCTCTCCATTGAAAAAAATCCTTAAAATTCTTCTCCTCTATTGAGATATATATTCATACCCTGACGTGTACCTGCCATTAATGCTCAAAGTATATTTAGATGGTGGTGATGTTTTGAACCTTCTATCAATCCCTTGGTTACTTCCTAGTAGGTAGTATTATTTAGGTATGTATACAGGTATGTATGTATATATGTGTATGTGTGTGTGTTTTGGGACAGTTTCCTTTTTAACTAATTTTATTGGTACACTGTTGATATACATAATAATCATGTTCATTATAGGGAATCTGAATCTCTACATATTATATCTTAATTCTTTTTATTCCCATTCCCTTCCTTTCGGTCTTTCTTCCTCTCTTCCGTACAAAACCTTGTTTCTATTGTTTTCCTACCATTCTTTTTTATTTTTTATATCTTCTCTGCTCCTATTTTTTATTTTGCCTCCCTTCCCTTCCCCTACCTCTCTCCCTTTCCCATTTGAATATTTTCTTCTTACTTCCCAATATCTGTCATCCATTTGGTCCTTATTCACCCTTTGGTGAAACAAGGGAAACAATGTGATATTTAAACATGTGTGTCTGATTTATTTTACTTAATATAATAGTCTCAAGGTACACTAATTTAGCTGAAAATGCTGCAGACGTCCTTATGGCAGAGTAGGACTCCATTGTATATAAAAGCCACATCTTTTTTATGCATTCATCTGATGATGGACAGGTGGGCTTTTTCTAAGACTTTGTGCTGCTATAAACATGGGTGTACATATATCACTGCGGAATGATGCTTTCAACTCTTTCAGAAAGATATCTAGAAGGCGAATAACTGGGTCAAATGGAACCTCTAGTCTTAGTTTTTGAGAAATCATCACACTGCCATCTTGGCTTACCAACTTGCACTCCTGCCAGCAGTGCAGAAGGGTTCCTTTTCCCTATGGCCTCCTCTGTGTTTTGCTGGTTGATTTTCTAATGACTGCCATTCTCTCTGGAGTTAGAGGGCATCTCAGTGCTTTAATTTGCTTTTCTTGAAGGACAGTGATGCTGAACATCTTTTCATGTATTTATTTGCTGTTTGTGCTTTGTCGGCTGAGAAGGGTCTATTCATTTCGGATGCCCATATGATCATCTCAATAGACATAGAAAAGGCATTTGACAAAGTCCAACACACATTCATGATAAAAACCCTATAGAAAATTTTTATAGAAGGTCTTTATGCCAATCTGATAAAAGCCATCTATAACAAACCAATAGCCAAAATCATACTAAATGGTTGAAACTGAAAGCTTTCACTCTAAAATCAGAAACAAAAAAAGGATGCCCAATATCACCACTCTTATTCAATATTGTTCTGGAAACATTAGCTGAATTAGATGAGAGAAAGAAATTTTAAAGAATAAGGATAGGAAAGGAGAAAGTTAAGTTACCATTATTTACTGATGTTATGATACTTTACATAGAAAACCTCAAAATCTTCACCAAAAGATTTCTAGCTTTAATAACCAAATTTAGTAGTGTAGCTGTTATGGTTTATACATTGTGTCAACTTGGGGAGTCTAGAGGTTTGGGTGAGTGACTTGGCAGAAAGCCAAGGTGCTTAATTTGTACACATCCTGAGCCTGTGGAAGAGGAAGGCATGGAGATTGTGTGAGAGTTACATGCCCCCAGGGTGGGGGTAGCCTGTTTACAATGTAAGGGAAAGAGGCTGCTTGCAGCAGTTCCTCCTTTTTCGCTCTGGTTGTTTTTGCTGTGCTCTGCTGCCATGAAGTTTGCCTTCTGCCATGTGCCATTCTGCCTCTGAAGCAGCCAAGTATGGACTGAAACCTCCACAAACTGTAAGCTAAATAAACCTTTCCTTTCTTCATTTTGGGTGCTGGGTATTTTGTCTCAGCAATGAGAGAAAAGTAACCAAGACAGTAGCAGAATACAAAATCAACACTAGTATTCCTGTACATGAGTAACACACTCACTGGAAGAGAAATTAGAGAAACACCTTTCACAATAGCATTCAAAAATACAAAATACTAAGGGATCAATCTAACAAAGGAAGTGAAAGATGTATACACTGAAAACTGCAGTACTTTGAAAAAGGAGATCAAGGAGAAAAATGGAAAAATATACCCTGTTCTTGGATAGGCAGAACCAATATAGTGTAAATGGTCATGCTTCCAAAACTACTATACATAAAGTGCAATCCTGATCAGAACACCAATAGCATACCTCATAGAAGTAAAGAAAACAACCCTAAAATTCATTTGGAACCAAAAGAGATGTATAATAGCAAAAGCAATTCTGGGCAATGAAAGCAAGGCAGGGGGCATCACAATCCCCGACTTGAAATTATACCACAGTGCTACTGTGACAAAAACAACACAGTACTGGCAAAAACACAGGCCGAAGAGTCAGTGGAATGAAGATGGAAAAACAACTCCAAGCACAGTCAGCTACCTTATCTTTGACAAAGGGGCCAAACACCTCCACTGGAAGAAAGATAGCTTCTTTTAATAAATGGTGCTGAGAAAACTGGCCTCCCACAGGCCAAAGATAAAACGTAGACCTCATCTTTACAATGCACTAAATTAAAATCAAAATGGATCAGAGACCTAAGTATTAAGACAGAAACACTTAATCTGTTAGAAGATAGAACAGGTAAAACTCTCAAAGACATAAGTGTAGGCAAAGACTATGAATAAAACCCTGATCACACAGGAAATACTAAAGAAGCAACACCTGGGATCTCATCTTATTAAAAAGCTTTTGCACAGCAATAGAAATCACCAACAAAGTGAAGAGACAATCCACATTGTAAGAAAAAAAATTATCAACTATTCCTCAAAGGACTAATAATATCTGGAATATATATATAAATAACTCCAAAAAATCAGACCATCTTCCTAATTTAAAGGTCTTCTTATGTTACCCAGGTTGGTTTTAAACTTACGAGAATTAAAGATCCTCCCACCTTAGCCTCAACAGTAGCTAGAAATACAGTCTTTATCTCTTTTATGTTTATGTACCCATTATTAACTACAAATAAATTATTTATTAGAAGTTACTCAGGCCGGGACTATAGCTCAGTGACACAGCACCTGCCAGGCAACTGCGAGGTCATGAGTCTGATTCAGAAAAATTGAAGAAAAAGAAAAGAAAGAAAGAAAAATTGAAAGAAACCAGTCAGTACTGAGAGTAGTGCTCTCTCCACACACAGTACAGTGTGGAGAGATTATGTTGTCTATAGAGAAATTTAATATAATGAATGATTAATAGTAGTCATTTGGGGAATGGCAAAATATTAAAAAGCTACAAGATTTATTGAATTAATTGAATAGAAGTCCATGACACATATCGCTAAAAGAAAGTACTACAGTTTCACGGCTCCTCACATCCACTGTTCCCAGTTAGCTAGGGTGGGGGGATTGAAAACTGTTGGTAAATTTAAAAGTTTCAGGTATTAACTGCTCTCAAACATACCCATTATTGCAATAATGGCAGTAGTAGGTAAAGATCAATTCTACAAGAAACGAGAGTGCTGGTAGGATTAGCAGCTTATAAACTTCAACCATAAGAATTAGTACACATGACTTATATTAGTGATCTTCCATTACCCTATATACATTATGATTTTGAGAGAATATACTGAATAGATAACAGTGACCAGAAAGAGTAAAATTAGTTTCATAAAACTCATTGCACTGTTGTAATCAGGCTGGCATAAGACATCATAATGGCATTTGCAAATAAGGGGTGAACAGATGTTCACAGTTGGGGAGGGCTCAAAAGTGACAGTTACAGAATCAGTGTTCAATAAATATCATCCAAATGTGAGGTTCTATTTAGTGCAAATAAAATTCCAGTCATTAAATACATTATTTTTTAAAATAAGGAAGATGATTCTCTATGGTTTCCCACGATTAGTTATAGGGCCAGTCTTCAGCCCTTAACGGTCTACTCATCAACTATATACGCCTGTGGATACATTTTAGCCCTTTACTCAACAGGAAGGGTGTGATCCATATGCACAAGTTATTTGTTGTGTTGCCATGTATATTTCCCATAATTAATAAATGATATAATACTTATGCTTGCAAGTAGACACCTGGGAAATTTGGTTAATGTCAGTCTTTTAGTACCTGATAAAAATGTTGCTGAACCAGAAGCATGCTAACTCCATGAAAACTATATGCATACTATACATGAATACTACACAAAAGAACACACAGCTACCTTATCTCTCAATAACAGATTCTTCAAAAATGGTAAGATATAACTTAGTGAAAATAACTCTGAGTTGTGGGGACAAAGAACCAACAATACCACTTTTCAACTTGGAAACCACTTCTAAATCTGTTAGGCTTCTCATTGTATTGTTAGAATTCAGACTATGTATAATCCAAGGTAAAAATCTAAGTACAAAAAATCATAGTACTAAGAATGACAATAATGACAGTAGTATTCTAGAGATTAAAGTACTTCCCATGATGCTCGATGAGGTAGGTATTATTATTTCCATTTTATAGAAGAAACTGAGGCAGAGAGAGATAATTTGCCTCAACTCATGGAGCTCTAAACTGACTCAAGATTTCAACACTGCTTAGACTGAAATTAAGCTTCATAGTTGTAACCATTATGTTCTTTTTTCCACCCTAAATATTTATGAAACATTGGGGATGATGAGAATAGAAATGATAAGCTGGGTATCTACAGCAACATGACCGAACTCTGTTACAGTGGCCACATCTCCTACACATAAGGTGCTACAAGCACTAAGATTAACATGACTGCTTATTTGGGGGTCACAGATCCACAGTACAATGATAAAGCACTTTAACATTATGATCGGTAAATGCTATGGCTGTAACTTTATATTAGTTATAAATACAACTAATATATAGTTATAACTACAGTGTTGTTATAACATTAACAGATGCTTACTAACACTCAGAATGGTCTCCAAATTCTGTCACATGCACACTTGAAGTGAGAAAAATTCAACAGAAATATGATAAATGTGGTTAGAAACGTACTCTGCAGTCTCCGTGTTGGGCTCTCTCCATGGAGCTGTCTTCGTGGCATGTACGGAGACGGGTGGGGAAGGGGCAAGGAAGAGGCATCGTGGGTCTGGAGTTTGTACCAGTGTGGCTCATCATCTAGCAACGCTGTTTCTAGTTCAATTAAAATCTATAGACCCAAAAGACAAAGGATTGTTATAGTACATTAATGTTAGAGAAATTTTCTTAGATGTACTTACAGCTTTTATAGTAGTAGTAATAGTAATGCTGCTAAATCAAAAATAAGGTCATTTAGATGTTGCAAAATTATCAGCATATTTTTATGAAAAGATAAAGTTTTCTAACATGTTAGAGATTTACTAGTTTTAAATACATACCACATTCACTTGGTAGACCTTTGACCACAAAACTACTAGATGCTATTAAATTTACCATGGCAGAATTAACACTTTTTATTTTTCAAATGTCTGTAATAAAAACTATCATTTCTATATCATTTTCTAATATAAAAAGTATTTCCATTCATAGTCCCTAGCTTGACTTTTACAGGAACTCTCAAATGAAAGAGAAAATCCTATTTGAAGTATACCTATAAAGTATTAAAAACCATATTGTGCTGTTTATCTAAATTCCAAAAGAATCTACTAGCGTGATCTTAAAGGTAAGGATAACAAGGATAAAAAAAGAACTTGTCTAAGGTCACATCAACTTTAAGTAAAAAAAGGTGAAATGAATCAATCTGTGTTACTTAAAACTCTGTGTTCACTGTACCATCCTGCTAAGAGTTCAAGCCAAAAACATGTTATCTTATAAAATCATACAATTACCATGTCAATTAAAAAACATATGAGGAAAAAAGCAATACTGAGCTCATGAACCATACCTATAATATGGATTTTATAACAAGAATAGTTTAAAGTTATAAAATATATCACTCTATAGAAGTCATTGACTATTTTTTTTAGCATGTTGTGCATGCTTGACAGCTTTTGCGCTGGATGTAATGAGACCTGCTATGCAAAGACAAACAAATTACTATATTATTTACCTAAATAGGTAAAGAGGCAAAATGTCTATTATTTCACTATTTCTAAATTTTGCCTAGTCATTTGCAAAATTATAGGCGTTATGTTCCAAATGGGTTTTTTTTGTTTCAAGTGTTTACACACACACACACACACACACACACACACACACACACACCCCATACATATTTAATCCTCACAGTAACTCTGAGTCGTATGCTAGGATTATGTCCACTAACATGAAGAGGAAGCCAAAGCTCAAATAAGTTAAATAACTTCATCAAGGACACAAAGCTCATGGTAGTACCCAGGCGTGTGTAGACCTACGCGCTGGAGCCAGGGTTTCTCCTCCGAAGAACTGTGTCACCCTTCTTCCCAAATAGTTTACAGGTGTGTGACTCTGGTCCCTCAGCTGACCGCATTCAGCTCAGTCTCTCTATACGTGTTGCTCTCCTCGGAGACCACCACTAACCTACTCAGAGAACCCTGCCACACTGAAAGGGCTAACAGTGGACAGCTTAGCACACTAACCAGAACTGCTTCCCATCTTCCCCTCTCCACTTCATTGTCTACACTACAGTCAGAAATGTCTTTCTTAAGTGTAAATGCAATTGAGCATTTCCTCTTTAAAACTTGTCCCTGGTTCACAGTAGCCACAGGACACATTCATGCTTCTGGATATTAAGGGATATGACCTGGTATCAGTTTAACCCTCATGCCTTGTTTCTCACCACTTTCCCTTTCAACTTCAATACAACTGCCTAGACTTAATGTCTTGTTATTCTCTCTACAGGAACTTTTACTTATCTTGACTTTGCTAAATCGCACTTGTTTGAGGGATTTCCTTCCACTACTTGCCTTACCCCACACAACTGTGTGTATTATTACAATTTCCCCACTATAGAAGTTGTTGTTGTGCATTTCCATTGCCACTCTCTTGTCTGTATCCTCAGTGGGCTGTAAATTCCCTGAAGTCAGTAATGTGCCATATTCACCTTTAAAGCTTCCTAGCACAATGCCTGACACATTGCAGAACTAAAAAGTAACCCAGGAATAAATGACTGAGCTACTTTCTACTGGTATAATTGTTTTAATAAACAAAACACACGGCACTATAAAATGAAACAATAAATTTGTGAATACATTTGACCTTTTATAATTCAATACTGAGATTTCGTTAGTAAGAACATGCCTTTAAGAACTGCCACTGAGTGCTTGTCTTTGAGCTGGGATCTCGCTGTGATTTTGAGACGGGCAGTTCCTGCCCGGCTCCAGTGACACTGCTGGCTCCACCCTCTAGAGCCGGGACTCCAGCTGTGTGGTACTACCATGTCCAGGTTTGCTATTGCATACTTACAACCTTTGTTTTCTATAAATTTAATAAATTTTATCTTAAAGTACTAGCTAAATTCATTATGTTAAATTAAGAAATTATTCTTCTACAGACACTTAAAATATAAAATTTCACGGACAGTCATTTAAACAAAAGTATTCAGAATGACATGAACACTTTATATATAATTCTAGGTACCTCTCCTAAAAATTCACTTTCTTCCTCTCGAACTCTAGCTTGATCCCAAAGAGTAATTTCCAGCATTCGTTCCCGAAATTCTCTTCGATGGACTGGAGAATAAATAAATGTTTGGTTCCATTTAGGTTCCGATGTTTTCTTTACTGTTTTTGTCCTTCTCTTGTTTTTATCACTAGGAAAAAGAAAAAATGTAGGAAATTATATAAAATTTAAAATTTTGTCTTAAAATATATTAATTTAAAATTTGTCAGGGCTGGGGATATAGCTCAGTGGAATAAGCGCTTGCCTAGCAAGCGCAGGGTCCTGAGTTTGATCCCAAGTACCGCAAAAAAAATAAAAATAATAAAAAAAATTAAAAAATAAAATTTGTCAAAGTCAGTTAAAACTTTATCATATATTTATCATACATTGCAAATATTGTATTTTAAATTGTTAAAACTTATAAGATGTATAATTAAATCATGTTTTATAAGTATGACTCAAGACTAGCAGTAGTTCAATAAATCTTAAATTTTTCCAATGACAGATAACTGAAAACTTAATCCTTCTCAAAATCTACATATGACAAGGAAGAGCTTAGCTATAAAATTTTTTATATATTATCTTTATAGAAACCTTCAGAGGAGTAATTAACCTGTAATATGCACATATTATTCATTTAAACTAAATCTTACTGCAAAAAAAAGAGGAGTAAATTGCAACAACAGTAACTACCTATCCATATACTTTAGGTAATAGACAAGTGTAATTTACCTCTTACATACCTTTTTACCCAGAAGAAAGACTATCTGGATCTTTAACTGATATCAAGTCTCTAAAAACATTAAGAATTATTTCTAGTAAACATGCCACTGTATTGTGGGCTGAAAATGCAACATGACATCAAGACAGATGGAGCTTCCAGGCCAGAGCCTTTCATACGTATTTTGATTGCATATCTCTATCAAGTTAATGTTCTAAATTATGTATTCATTATATACACATATATTTATAAATGGTGTACATGGATAATTTTACTAACACATTACACAGGAAATATACTATGCTGATAGGTATACTAAAACAAGCATTTAAAATGAGATAAATTTTTAAATTCAAATTGTTTTCCAGAGTTCTAATGGGTTATTCAACATGTCCCCCAGAGACACACGCATCCTATATGGAGAATGGACGAGACCAGTGACTGGACAGAAATAGAGGTGTGGTGTCTCGGTTTCGACTTTAAAAGTCTCTCCTAAGCACATGTGGAGAAGGCATAGTCACCACCTGACATCCCTCTGGGGAGCTGGGTGTAACCAGGGTTATTTGAGGCCCTGGAGGGAGAGGTTTCTGAGAGGACCTTGGAGCCACACCCTCCCCTCGCTGCTTCCAGGCCACCACCGGATGGTGAGCAGCTTTGCCCCACCGCAGCGTGATGAGGGACACTGGACAAAGCAATGAGGCATGCAACCAGGGACCGGAACTTTGGGGCAGCGAGCGGAAAGGACACCTCCGCTGGTAAGGCCTTTATCTGGCCATTGTGTCACACCACAGAAAGCTGCACAGCTGGGAAACAGGAGAAGGAACAAAGATGGGCTAAGGTACTTAGAAATGAGGTCATGTCTTTAAAAATTTCAATGCCTAGTGTAGATTTGACTTGAGTAATCAAGAGATATTGGACCTTTCCCAAGCATTGTATTTAAAGTGGCAGAATGCCTCCTTTAAATTATAATGATAATGAATTTTGCTAAAACACTTGGGAAAAAGATGATGTAGGAAAACAATACTGCAAGCCCATGTAGGTTTTTTTCTCTATATACACGGAAAAGAAGTGATACTAAGTATAATAACTAAATAATAGGAACAAAGCAAAGGCTGAGCATTGCTAATCCAAAAATTGAAATGGTCCAAAATCTGCAACTTTCTGAATTCTTACATGATGTCACAGTGGACAATTCCAAATTATTAAAAATACTATACAGAATAATCTCCCAGAGATAAACATGTGTGTGTTCCTTAAGATACATAAATTTTGTGTTTACATTTGTGTCTCTTCTTCAAGATAAGTACAGTATATGTAAATATTCCAAAGTATGAAAAATATGTGAAATTCAGAACACTTCTATCTCCAGCATTTTGGATAGAGGATATTCAACTTGTAATAGTAAGGACAATGATTTAGGATCTCTTTTCTCCCTATTCCTTTCTAAAACTTGTAACAGATATTTATTTAGTATTTACTTACATTTCATTCATGAATGAATGAATTCTGAGTCCCTGTCAAGAGATAGAGTTCCTTCCAAAAAGGCCAAGACATATTTAGCAGACACTTACTAATTTAAGAATGATTGATAACAAAATCTGAAGGGGAACAGAAGAATAAGCTATCTACCTTTCTTTAAGAACTGAAAAATATTCTCACAAAGAATGACTATTTTAGTGAACATTTTAATATTGCACAGAAAGAGGACTAGATAATTTCTGCAGTTCCTTAAAACTCAACATACATAATTATAATTTCAGTGAACCTATTTACCATGTGTTTATGCAAATAACACTTGAAGAAGGTAATTTGGAGCCCAGTGATAAAGTTCCCTAGGGGTAATGAAATATAAAATGCACTTTTTAATTTTGTAGAATAGAGTAAAACAGTATTTTCATAAGAGGAGGTAGGAATTGAAAAGGAATATGAATACTCTTTAGCACCCTTACCTATTTTTGACTCTATATGTTGTGCTAAAATTTTTATATGAAGGGGCATAAATATTAATGATTTTTATGCATAAAAACATATTTCAGAAGTTATACACACATGTCTAAAACATTAAATATATAACATTTAACATAAGCTTTTAAACAATCCCAAATATTGACTATCTTTTTTTGACTCCTAAAAATGATATCAAATTTATGTTAAATTTCACAAGTATCTAGTGTGATAGAGGAAATGAATTCTAAGAATTGAAGCACCCATTGCTATCAACACTTTCCCACTTATTTTCAAGAAGAGTGATCTCTGTTTTCCATCCATACCTTCTATCTGGAAGAAAGTAAATTTTAACGTAAGGATTCCTTGGCCTCCCATCTTCCCTGGAAGGAAGGTCCTTTGCTCCCAAAATTGTAACTATTAATTGGTGACCAACCTTGTCAAACCATAGTTTTATCTGAAAAGCAAAAATAATCATTTATGAGCTCAAACATTTACCAAATACATGTAAGAATATACTAATAACTTCAATGAGTATAAGAACTGATTCAGATATTTTGGTTTCATTGATAAGTCACTGTAGGCTTTTCATTATTCTAATGTGAGTATTAACATGCACATAATAATAAAACTATCATAATTAAGGCCTTTAAACACAATTATTGCTCTGTATCTTTCCCTATGCCTGAGTTGTTTCAATTGATTTTGTTTCCTCTATAATGATTTCAGAATAAGTGACAAAAAAAGAATTCGGTAGGTAGTAATTTATTAATATGTTATTGATAGGGAATTTTCAATAAATGTTTTATGATATCCCATATCAAAACACATTTCAAAGATTACAAGTAAAGATTATAAGTAATACTAGTAGCATTACCCAATAGATTTCTTCAGTTCATATTCAAAATTATAACCACTTCATGTTTTTAATTTTTCTTACACAGACATAAAGTCTCTTGTGAAGCAAATGCATCATATGCTTACCCTAATAAGATTTCATTTTATGATCTAAAGTGAGAAAATGTGAGTAACTTTATGGTGCCCTAATTAAGGACTGAACTTCACACCTAGCTGCTGAATTCATTTCATTTAACAGTTATGTCTCCCACATACAGACTTCCCACCTTCCCTCCTAGCCAGCTGATGGTGCTATATAAAAGCCTTGTGAGAGCCCTGGCTCTGGCTCAGAACTCAGCAGAACTCAGACGGCTACCTTGAAACTAAAATGGAACCAGAAATTTAGCACTTGAGAATTACAGGTGAAAAACACATTTCTGGTTAAATATGAAACACTGGCAGTTCAGTTCCAGTTCCACCATGGCTTTGCTGACAGCCTCACTCACGTTCTAAATGAGAAACTGAACAACTCTGGAGCCAGAGTGGGCTGACAGCCCAAAAGAAGTGTCACTTGTTTTTTTCACTAAAAAAAATTAGTCCTCTCATTGGAACAAGAATAAGAACTATTCAAAGTATAAAAATTATAATTAATTGTAGTTGTAATCTTTGTGCTGTATTGTCTGTATGTTTAATGCAGTTATTACATTGCTGTTATATAACAAAAAGTTTCTTCTAATACAACTGCTGAGTTCAAAGCCTGAGTCTCAGCAAGCTTCCGGAGCGGTGAGTGACACATCCCGCGGCAGCGTTAGCCGTAGCATTATCGCAGCTGCTCAGTGAGAACAGCACTGGAATGCAGGTATTGACTTATTTAGTAGTGTGGACTAAAGCCAGGGCCTTCACACTGAGCTATATCCCCGGTCCTGTTTTATTCTTTTATTTTTCAGACAGGCATCACCCAGCTGCCCAGGCTGAGCTCAAAACTGGCGCTCTTCTGCTTCAGCCTCCCAGAACACTGAGAGAACAGACTGAGGCTGTCGTGCTTGGGCTGCAGCGTGAACTGCAGCAAGCCCTCCCAGACGGCCTCGTGGCCATCGGACCTGGGGAAATGCTACTTCATATCCAAGGACAAACAGCCTGAAAAAGAAAGGGTCCCATATTTGACAGCAAAGTTTCAAATACTTGCTTGCCTAACAATATTAGAATATAGACACAGATAAGGGTAAGGAAATCAGAAAGGCAATGGATTCAATAGCTTTCTGGCAAAATCAGTTAAAGAAAACAAAGAAAGAAATGAAGGGGGTTTATCCTACAAAATGGAAGACACTGCAAACTGTGTCACAGTTCCTCTAAATGTGTGAGATCAGATTTATTTCTACAATATTCTTTACTTTTACCGATAATAAAGCTTATCACTTTATTTTTTCTAGATATTAAAAAATCCTTCTGAATGAATACTAGTCACTTCATAAAAAAGCTTCTGAAAGGTTAAAAAAATTCCAAAAATCACCATTTAAAAATAAAGAAATTATTATTGCTATTCTTGTTATGAGACTAGGGGCAACATTATTTGAGCTTCTTGATTTCATTGAGATTTGTGTGAGAAGTTGAAACTTAGCACTTAACATCTTCAGAGGCAACGTTTTTGCTCAGTTAAAATCACTAAAGTTATTCATTTGAGATATATATTTCATAAGTTGGAAAAGAATATTCTTTCCTTATGCCATAGAAAACCAAAAATATCACTTACTAATATACATTTCTTAAACCAGCAGACATTAGGTATATACCTTTTATGGTTTTGTGACAGTACTTGAATTAAATTATACTTTCCAGATATATGAAGGATAAAATAATTTAGATAGGAAACAAATATATTTTAATTTTATTTATTCTTTGATCAAAATTACATTTTTTTGTAAACTACCTTAAGCTTGGCATTAAATAGCCCTAATTTTTGTTTATATAACAAGACTTTCATTAAAGTTTTTAATGTATATTCAGTTAGCATGAAATTTTATTAACTAGGTTATTTTATCATTATCTTTTATTCCTTATCTGTGCTCTAAAAATTAATGGTTAAAGTATAGCTGTTGATCCTCTAGAATATTACAAATATATATTATAATTACAGTCCTGACAAACTTTATGTTCAATTAATTTCCTTAATAAAATCTTGAAATCATTTTAGCTGTTTAATATCACTATCATCTCAGCTTTACCATGTAATCATTTTGAATTTTTGTGGCAGACCTCAAAAGTGCATATAAATATTTGATGTTATATAATGTAAATTAGAATATTAACTTTTATAATTTGAACAAAATAAGTATTATTCAAAACTAGTAAATCTTTAAAAACATGCAGCAAAGCAAGGAAGGCATTATACTACTTTTTAAAAACACTATGTTGACAACATTACCATAGAAAGGTTTGCTAGTGAAAAGAGGCAAACAACTTGTACCCAAGTGTCTGTGTAAAATAGAATGATAAAATGTAAACAAAATTAACCCAGCATTTTATTTAGATTGTGATTTTGTTTTTACAAAGTAACATACTTTCAAAAGTTGAGCGTTATATGCCACATGCATGAAATTCATATTTTAAATAAGGTACAAATATATTTGCCAATCTCCTCAAGGAGTTAGTGCTTGGAAAATGCAAGAAAATATAGAAGTTAAGTGGTATAATGAATGATTTAAAGAGACAGCAAACTTAGTGTAATAAAGAAAAATATCAGCAGTATAAAATTAGCTATTTCTGTAAACAATATTTATATAAGTTCACTCTACAATAAATCTACATTAAACGCCACTTTGAAACCTAGATATTTTCAGATTTTAATATATAATCACTAATAAAAATTGTCTCTTTAAATTTGTATTCAATATTCTAACTCCCATGCAGAATTTTACAAGCTAGCTCATAAAATGATTTGAAAGTCAATACATGGTTTAGAGCAACATACTAAAAAGTTTTCCTACTACGCATTTTCCAAAAACATACAGATAAGGGATAAAACACAACTTGAGTTTCTATCAGGCAGACAAGGCCTTTACCTGCACCCTAGGAACAAAAGGCGGTGTTCTTCTACTAAGGCTTTGGCTCTGGTAAGCAAAATTAAAGAAAAAAGCAATAAAACAAAACCAAAAAGGACAACACGCTGGAACTAAAAGACCAAAAGTAAAAATAAACACATAAAACTATCCCTTAAGTACAATATTTCCATGACAATATTTATGTAAATTAAGCAATACATTATAAGGAATAAATTAATATTGCCAAATGCTAAAATACATAAAAACCATATAAAATATTTAATTCTGTTTTATCAGATTTTAATGTAGTCAACATAACAGTAATTAAAGCTGAATGTGAAATAACATATTCAGTTTGTGTATTCAGAAAGAGTAAGAAATTTCAAATTTTACCCTTAAATATCATTACCTATGGAGACACTGGTTCCAAGACCCCCCAAAAAAACAAAATCCATGCATGTTCAAGTCTTTTATCTAAAATGGTGTCATATTTACACACAGTGAACACACATCCTCCCGTATGCTGTAAATCTTCTCTAGCTGATGCACAATACCTAACACAAGGTCAATGCTATATAAACAGCGGCTACACAGTGTAGTTTAGGGAACGCTGGTGACAGCACAAGGAATATATACATCTAGTGCAGACAGTTGTTTTCCAAATACCCTTGATCCGAGCTTGGCTCAGCCCATAGATGTGAAATCCATGGATACGGGAGGGCCCACTGTATATGAAACAAATCATACGAAAAAAGGCCAGGTGAAAAGGTATTAAAGCATGAAAAGCCATTTATGGAGGGAATTTGTGACTTCTCTGAAATGACATAAATGTAAACAAAATCCAAAAAACAAAAACCCATTAGCTATGTTGGCATTAAAATTTCTTTAACAAATAAGCACATTAAGATATAAGTGTGCTGGGATGCCCTGGATTCACTGAAAACCATTTCCAGACATTATTTTTTACCACTTTAGACAATACTATTTAGTGCTAAACATGCCAACCAGTGACAATACTCATTACTGTTTACTTGTACGGTTTTTTATATTTTCCCAAGCCTTTGACAGTTTACGGCAAGGTTTTTTTTTGGGGGGGGGACGAAGGGGTTGTCTGTTTTTCGTGGGTTTTTGGTTTTTCTTTTTTTTGCTTTATGATATTCCCAACAACTCTAGGAAGGATCTCTATTTTTCTGCAAATTACAGATAAGGAAACAAAGACACAAATGGTCTTGAAACACTTCCCAGCATTCAAAAGACGAAATGATGAAACAAGAAGAAGTAGAACCCAGTTCTGATTAAAGTACTCTACAGTATTTTCAAATTCTCTGAATAAAATGAAATATCTCAATTAATTTTTCTTTTGTTTTGTTTCTTTAAAATACCACAATAATAGGAATTAAGTGATGTCAGCAATCAAATCATGAACAAAATTAGGTACGAAGCCTGGTTTGAGAATGGATTTCAAAGTCTTTAGTTCCCCTTCCCAATCAAGATTCCTCCCATGTGTCTCCTGTCTCTTCAAAGCCAGAAACAGTCAAGTCTCCCACCTGTCTTTCCACTGCTACAAGGAAACAGATAATAAGCACTAGAAAGACTGTTGCCAAATTTAACTATCACTGGACAGACACTATTTTGGCTATAAATCTAAAACAAAAAGGGCAGCATACTTTAAAACAGCCTATTATACAACTATGAGTCATCTTTCTCTCCCAGAAGCAAAGAAGTTTCACATCTGACCATTTTTCTTTTCGTCTGGAGATGCTCAGTGGAAGACAGACTCAGACGTGGAGTGTGCTGATGATGTCTGACTGAACAACCCAGGGTGGGGTTGAGGGGTAAGGGTTTAGCAAATGGGAGAGAGGGTGCATGGAATTCAGATATTAGACATGCTGAAGAAAGTTATTAATAATGCACTCTAGAAATAAGTTCTATTTTTCGTGTCCTCCCATCTGTTTTTAGACCAAATATATAAAAGTAATTTTTACACATATTACTTCATAAAAGATTTAATTTAAAAGCAATAGCATTTTCAATTTGAAGAAAACATTTTTCCATTTTTGATAATGACCTGGAACAAGCAACTGGCAGATTTAGAGAGTCAGCCTTTTTGTGGGGAGAGGGCAGGGTACCATGCTGGAGATTGAACTCAAGGTCTTGCAGGCACTACCACCTAGCTACAAGGCCAGCCCCTGCAATCAACATTTCTAAGATGTAATCTTCACCCATGCATTTATACATTAAATATGACTAGAAAAGCACATGTTTGTTTTGATATATTTTCAGTTGAAGTAAAATTCACAAAACATACAATTAAACATTTTATTAAGTACAATAAATTCGGTGGGAATTATTGCATTTGCAACACTGTGGAATCACTACCTTTCTCTATTTCAAAATTTTTTCATCACCCACAAAGGACGCCTGCACTTTAAGGAATGACTCCTCCTTCCTCCATCTTGCTGTCTGTGGATAATCATCAAGCTGCTTTCTGTCTCTCTGGACTGTAGATTCTTCACACAAAAATGGGAAAGTGCTTAATATGTGCTTCACTTAATTGGTAATGAATTACTAAGTCACTTCTTTTAAGCTTAAAAAATCCAATAGTATTTGAGACAATTCAGTCTTCACACAAATGAAGAATGTGAACTTGTAGCCCTGATCGGTTTTGCATTTTAATGTCACTTCCTCCTTGTCTCTATACTACTATCTTTAGGTCATGTCTTTCATGCACTGTTTCTAAAATGAAGGAGCTGTGGCAGTGAAGTACAGAAGTATAAAGCTCAAGGAAAAAACTTTTGTTAGAATTATTTTTAAAACTCTAGAGATTTTAAGGAGTTATAAAAGGCATGCACCTATTCTTGAGTTACTTATTCCACTTAAATTTGTGTATAAAATGAATATTTACTAAAAAATTCAGAAAATATAGTCAAATAAAGTAAATTGGGAAAATTTTACAATTATAAGTCAACCACAGATCACACAGTACAAAGTAAAAATCAGTTGTATTACAAATTCCAACAGAAAAAAAGAATTCTTAGCCTTTCCTTACTTCAAAAAAGTCAAAAGTTGTATTTTAACACCCTATCAAAAAACTAACCACATTATGTAAATTAGCTTAAAGTTTAAAAATTGCAAGATAATCTTCTAATATAGAAAATAAACTCTAGGACACAATTTTTAAATGCAAACTCAAAATAAAAGCGTGTTGTCCCTGAAGAGGCCAGCGTACACGATCCTGGGACCTGACTGATTATCTCATCGCATACATTAATGCACGTTTGTGGTTATGCCCCAGAATAAGCAACCACACAATTCAAGCACAAAGAGAAAATAAACTGCATACATTTTTAAGTCAACAGCCTTGGGCATAAATATGTAAACAAATTTGCATTCCACATATATTTTCTACTTGAAAGAATATCATTCCATGAACTGACGTGAATATTTTACAATAGTCAGTTCACAAACTACGCAAATTATCTTTGTTTTCAGATATTAGCCATGCCATGAACAAAATCCCACCAAGAGCAAAAATGTCCAAAGATAGAACAAATGGGGAATACTGCTGCCTTGCGACTCCCAAGAGGCTTGCCAAGGGGTTCTGTGCCTACACATATTTTTTGATTCCAACATCATCGCAGCAAATAAAACTGTCTCCAGGATAGCGGAGACAGAGTTATATGTAGAGGGAAATATACCTAGGACATATGCTTCCCTAGATGCCGAGAATGAGAATAAAATTAAGCAGTCATATGAGAATAAAAATTATTCTATCTTACTCATTTAAATTCCTAGTAATTAGTACTAATAGTACTCTAGGGCAATAACAACATATATTTCTCAAATACATGATTGAAATTTGATTTGTTAAAAAAAAATCCTTCAGAAATACTGGGAGCTAGATAGCAACAATCTTAAAATTTTACTTTTCCACCATATTGTAATTTTATTCCCAGATAGTTACCCTGACAAACTAATTTTGCCCCAGCAAAAGATTATATACAGATTTATTTCAGTCTTTTACAAACTTAATGTGTATGTGAAGTTATATTTTATCACGTGATTTTTACACTTTTTTCCATACTTTCTAGGTTTCCTACAACAAATATGCACTATATGTATAAGCACTGTTTTGTGAATGAGATCTGTATGCACATATAATTTGAAGACACACATCCTGAATACACACTTCGAAGATATCAATATGCAAAGCAGCAACTATTGGTGTTTTTTTGGTTTTTTTTTTGTTATTGTTGCTTGCCTGTTTTGTTTTCTGTCTTTGGATGTTTAGTTTTTGTGATTTTATGTTGTTGAGGGGGTTAAGGGTCTGACCAATTTTGCATGTCTGTATATGGGTTCATATATTTACACTTCGAAGATATCAATGGATAAAGCAATAAACACTGTTGAGACCATGTCACCTTGTCTATAGATCAGTTGTGATTGTACTATTTTTTATGCTAATTGGTGTCTGTTTGTTAATATGTTTTTGTACTTTTATTTTAAAAAAAAAGACATAGACTACTAAAGCTTCACTAATATCATACTAGAACATGTGCCTTTCAAGTCATAAGAAAATGAGAAAATGGTATACACAGTAAATTATAATTTCATAGATCTTAAACCATTACTTACAAATCTAAAGGATATAACTTTACTTCATTATATGTATACTCAGAAGTGAAAATTTTATTTTGCCTCCAAATATTTAGCAGTCTTACATTTCTACTGTATTAATTTTAAGCCATGAGGAAAAAACAGTAGAATTTGAAATATAAGATCCTGCCTCTGCTCATTTTCATTCCTTGTCCAATTTGGATAGCAACTTGGAATCTGAGATAACAAAGTGGTACTTATTATCCAAATCTAATTTCACTCCCTCTACCAACTCAGGTCAACTACACACACACACATACACACACACACACAATTTGTGCCAGCATCAGCTACCCCCACACTCCTGAACAGTATTTAAAGGTAGCTCATTTAAACAAAATCAAAATCAAGAGTAACTAAAATTTACTTCCTAAGATAGTAAAGAAAACACACACATTTTCAACTATAAATAACAATATATGCACCATCAATATATGTATAAGAATAAATGAAAAGATGCTACTTATTGCAGAGAATGTAGAAAATACCATTATTCTCAACGAAAAAGTTCACTCTATAAAAAAGAAAGAAAAAAAAATAATAAAGGAAAGAAATGTATTTTAGTGAGAAATTTACAATCTCATAGCATTTCATCATCTTTCTTAAATAATGTTTCTGTTACTGTCAAATAGTTCAGAAAAGATGTCCAATAACTTCTTTAGTGAATTCCAGTATATTAATTTTGTTTAAACTTCCTATTATCTCCTTTTAGTTAATGAAAATATTCCAGAAAAATCAAGCATGGATCCTTCCCCCTAAAAGTAAAGAAATATTTCTTTGTGTGTGTGTGTGTGTGTGTGTGTGTGTTTTTGGCGGTACTGGGGATCGAACTCAGGACCCTGCGCTTGCTAGGCAGGCGCTTATTCCACTGAGCTATATCCCCAGCCCTTTTTTGTGTTTTTGTGTTTTTTTGGGTTTTTTGGCAGTACTGGGGATTGAACTCAGGACCCTGTGCTTGCTAGGCAGGTCTTTTTTTTTTTTATAAAGAGGTATTTCTCAGCTGATTTAACAGAAATCTAATTCTATTGGTCTTAAAATAGCAGCCTATGGTAGATTATTTTGATTACAAATTTTCGTCAAAGATTTAATGTCAATTCTGAGAACCTAAATAGTTCCTTAAAAATCAGGAAATTCAAGTTTTTTAATCACTACCACTGCTGGCACTTAAAATAACTGAATAAATTTAAATATATTAATATATTAAAATGCTGTAATAGGAAATGATAACTGAAAAATTGAATTAAAATGAGGACTTACATTTGGAAAACTCTTCTAATATGGACATAGTAAAAATGAATAATTAAAATATTAGCTGCTATTTTAAAATATTCAAATCAGGGCTCACCTAACCTGAAGTTACCTAGCATGTTCAGGAAACTATTCTATATCTCCCCATTGTTCTGTCTGTTGACAAAAGCATCTCCAGAATCTTTATATTTCAGAGCGATAGTCAAAGTCCAGTATCACTATGAGAGTCATCTCAAATTTCCTGAAGGTTGAAAAGCAGAGAATAATATATACATATCTACTTTTATTTTATACACAATCTTTGTATACTGCAACATTCATATTCTCTTAAGAATCAGTGACAATTCATAATCATTTTAAAGTCTAGAGCAAAAGCCATGACCTTAAATTTTGGAATAATTATTAAGGCAAAAAGAGGTTTAGGTATCCTCACAAAATCTGTCTCAACAAGTTCTAGAAAACCTAACTGTAGTAAAGAAAGCACTAGGGTAAATAATCAAAATTGAATTTCAATTAATTAAAAGTATTAAGAGTGAAAGAGTTAACAGTGAAAAGCACAATTATATTCGAGGAAGAATTTGCTTTATAAAAAAACGAACATCATAGTTTTACAAACACGATTTAAAATTCCAAAATAGAAAAGTGTTGGTGATTACATACTGAAAGCTGTCCAGATAAGAACTGTGGAACATCCCTCAGCACACCAGGACTCAGCGGAGAGGTAACGGAAATGGATGGACGGTCCATTTTCTGAGATTCAAATGAACTAGAACCTGAAATGATAATTATACATGAAGAATAATAAAATGGCTCTTTGCAGCTATTTAAGACACCTTTAGGATACATCTTCTAAACGCCTATAAAATGCCATTATACAAGCCATTTTCTTATGCACAAAGACACCCACTAAGGTCCTGCTGTTTCTCTAAGACAGGGGTGGCGCAGAGTCACTCTCTGAACCAACTGCATGAGAGACAGGCTGGCCTCAGAGCTGAGCCGCTTCACCTTTAGGGCACCCTGTCTCCATATGTTACAATGCCATAGTGAGGGAATTTTAGAAGCAGAAATAAAGAATAACCACAATATAAATCAATAAAGCAACATAAAGACAGTCTCAACTTTAAGTGCTAAGAATGTACGTACTAAAATCTCCAAAACTACTGAATGTTTCCAGGAAGTGATTTTTTAAAAACCATATGTTGAAGAATATACATTAGACTTACAGAAATGAAAAAAGATACATGCAAAAAGATACAAAATAGTACAATCGGTGGCTGGTGTTATAGCTCAGTGGAATAAGCATCTGCCTGGCAAGCGCAAGGTCCTGAGTTCAATCCCTGGTTCCGCAAAAAAATAAAAAAATAAATAGTACAATGGGCAGAACTTGTACCCAAAAAGTCTGAGTTTCCTTCTATGGCAGGGAGGGAACAAGTTATAAAGTGGTAGAAATGGAGCGAATAGGAGGCGGTGGCACTGTGTGGGGCGAATTCTGTACAATGCTTTTGGCACTAATAAGGGAGCCATACTAGGCTTTACTGTGAAAGAAAAGAACATTGCATTTTGAGGAAGATGGATTTCTCACCTATTTAATGTTAGGACTGGAAAGAAGAAACATGGAAAACATTTAACAGCAAATAGAATTCCATCCGATAGTACAAGTAAACTTTGTGCAAAGGGAATGAGAAGGAGGAATTCGAGGGTGCCACGAAATTAGAAAACGAAGACCCTCGGGCTGGGCATGGCTGTAGCCCAGTGGTAGAGTGCTTGCCTAGCATGCACAAGGCCCGAGACTGGGTCCCCAGCACCACCCCCCCAACACACACACACACACACACAAACCACCCAAAGACTAACGAGAAGTGAGAAATAAAAGAAAGACAATGAAAAGCATTAAGATTTCAAGTCTGATAATCAAGTGTGGGATCGAGAACGTCTTCTGTTTCTGTTCTCTGGAAAAGAAAGTGCTGATGTTTCACTGGATTTGGAACGCTGTGCTAAAGAAATGAGTGGAAGTGTAAAGCAGATAAAGCACAGACGGAACAAAATGTCAGAGTAGACAAGTGTGGGAAATGATCCTGCAGCTCTGCACGCCCAACTGGAGATACAGGTGGTAAGTCACCTCTACACATAGTATTATATAAAACCAGGGGAAACTACAAACCTTCAGTTGCAAGGTGATGATGATACCCTTCATATTTAGAAATATAAAGAATGATGCCTTCAACAGTAAGAGCTAAGGTAGTCTCATACTGTAAATCTGCAGGTAAGCTAGGCTTGGTGGCAGTGGCACCAGTAAACCCAGCAATCGGGACGCCTAGGCAGGAAAACTGCTGTGAGTTTAAGGCCAGGCTGCACTACCTAGTGAGACCCTGTCTTCAAAACCCAAATACATACATCCGTACATACATACACACAAGGGGAGACCTGAGGGTAATGATAACAGTAACACTGCATTATAACAGTAACAATTATTATGTTAGGGTTCATGAGGTCATGGACACAGCTTTGAATAAAATGATTTAGCACTTAGCCAAAGGTGTTAATCAAATAGGTCATATGACTATATTTTAAAGTACAGAGCTGTGACATTCTAAAAGAACTTCACCTACCTGGTAGAAACTTTTAACAACATTTATACTTACAAATGTAAATACGAAAGAACAAAATCTATTTGGCCAGGGCAATGTTAGATTGAACCCAGTGGCCCACACATACAAAATAAGCAATCTGCCACTAGACTAGATCCCAGCCCAGAAAATGTCTGTTTTCTGTAACATATTTTAGTTATTGAGATGCTAAGAGAACTGGACCACCCCCTGACACCCTCACTGCTGTCACCAAGATCTGATCTGAGTCTCCCCTGTGTTGCCTGAGGTTATTAAAGTGGTCCTGTCACTGGTCTTTCTATTTCTACCCACTCCATTTATTCTACCCTCAGTACAGAAACCAGATTCCAAAACGTGAACATCTCCCCAAAGCTCTCCTCTGTACCCCGCCCCTGCTCCCTCCATGGAAAAGATAGAGTACAGAGTGCGGCTCCCAAAGCCTCTGCAATCAGTCACACACTGCCCCTCACCTTCCTTCTTCATCTGCCCTGCACACTCCATTCAGCCTGGCCGCCCTCCTGTGTCTTTCCGCTCAAAGCCACAGCACCATCTCCGAATCTGAGCGGCTCTTAGCCTAGACGGCCACTCTAAGCTTTGCGCCAATTCTGTCTCAGCTTGGTCTATCCTGAAGAACAGACTGCAAATGGCAGCCTCTTCCAGCCTCTTCCGCTTCTCTCCGTATATCTCTTACTCTACTCTCAATCAGCAAACAGTTCACTGGGGAGAAAACCACTTAACATTTGAAACAGCATACAAAACTAAGAAATAAAAAGTGTCACACATTTGACATTTAAATCTATCTATTGTTGCATCACTGTTTTGATGTTAAATAACAACTATTATTCTACTTCCAAAAATATAAATATGAACAAGTCCAACCATTCACTAGTTCATCCCAAGCATTTCCTCCTACTTACAGTGAGGATAGAAAGTAGTAAATTTCAAAACTCAAGGAGGACTTTGGGGCTAACACTTTGGGAGTTATTGGTGTGTTTGTGATTTGTTGTTGTGCTGATTGTTTCAGGGTATCTATGTTGGTCAGCACTTACCTAACTGGGTGCTGTAATTGTGTGGCTTACTGTACTACACATTAATAAAACCACCTCAATATCGACATGAAAGATAGCATGGTTTCAAAAAATCTTCAATTATTATAAAATTTTATATATTTTCTCATGGTGACATGAAATGGTATTAAATTATCTATATTGTATAGTTAGTAATAACTTTATCTCTTCACATTAATAAATAAGATGCTTGATCTATGATGAATGACATTAGTAAGAACATATCTTTCTAGAATAAATGAAACTTACTGGACTCCAGTTGTGCATGTGTGCTATCAGGTATTCTAGGTATGTCTCTGAAATGACAGGGAAAAAAGGAAACTGTTTCAACAATGCAACTATTGCTTTGACCATTACTAGCATATACAGTACCTCAACAGTAAAAAATGAAAAATAAAACTGTGTATGGCACAGGAATTATATAAATAAGAAACAAACAAGTACCTTCTACTAATAAAGCTTTTGGGCTAACACCATTTAAAAGAAATTAAAATTAATATGTGTTTGTTGTAGATTTATAAAAACATACACTTTATTTTCTGTGTGTCTCATTACACAATTATCTATCCATGCTCAAACATTTTTGTATTCAATACAGTAAGTTTTACAGATAAGCGTTTTTCTAGTTCTATTCTACTCTTTATTTTTATCTTCCATTCTAAGTCAATAATATTAAAACTCAAAATATCACCAAAGCATAAATTAAGATATTCACATTAAAATAATCTCATAGACCAGGCATAGTGGCACACAACCTGTAATCCATCACCTGGGGGGCTGAGCCAGGAGGACCGCCACAAATGTGAGGCCAGCCTGGACTAAACAGTGAGTTCAAGGTCAGCCTGAATTACACAGCAAGACCTTGTCTCAAAAAAACCCAAATAATAATAATAATAATAATAATAAAATAATCTCATAGAGAAAAAGGCAAACATGTTTTTTATTAAGACTTTCAAGGTTTATCTTGTAACTATGTTTAAACCAAAAACAAGTATACTTTTTTGATGGGGGGGGTGACAGTAACAGGGTCATTCATAAAGATGTATAAAAGACTATAAATTATCTAAGATATTAAACAAAAATATGATTTGAGGACACTTTAATACCAAGAAATACACTGAATACAATAAGCTGATATACTACCATTTAACCATATTATAAAACTATGAAAAATCAAAATGAAAAATGGATACAATTTATTGTGCTAAATACATTATTTTGAAAGGAATGTTTCAATAAAACTAATCTACCAATCTAAATCACTTACTCCAGCATAAAGACATCAAAATAATACAATACAGTCATTACCTAAGGAAAATAAGACGGCATTATTATATATCAAGGAATTTCTATAGACTTCCCCCTCAAATGCTCTTGCTCTCATATTCATTTAATAATTCACTGCCAGTTTACACTGCTTTGTTTTGACGTAAGTATACCTTTTACACTGGCACACAATACAAGCTCCTAGAGAAGAAACACAGCACTGTGATATTTAATGCACTATTCTCATAGTTTATATGAAAGGATTATATGCTTTGTCAACTTCTAGAGGGTGTCAAATTAATCTATGGGCAACGAATTTAAAAACCAAGGAATACTTGGATATGGTTTGCCTATTTCTGGTCTTTTTAATTACTGTTCTTTAAAAAATTGTTTTTCCTTAAAAACTTTCCTAAATTTATTTCCTAGGTTGAAATCTCCATTTGAAAAATGCATATAAGATTTGTACACTAGAGCTCATGGTATTTTTTACAGTAAAATCCCATGATACCATATTCATCTTAAAAGCAATTGTTACTATCGCCTCCTCCTTCCTTATTAACGATAGCAGCCACCTGCTAAGCTGGGAAGACAATAAAAATAAAAAACATTTACATACTTCTTCTTTTGTAATTAATTACATACTGTGTAAGTCATAAACTTTGGTGAGATATTTTCCGTAAATAAAGTAATTCAACATTTGCTGCTTGCACAATGCTTACAGTATGGAGTCAACTTTACATACCAAGTCCTGACCCCAACCTACCCAATAGGTCTGGAAACAACAAGCTCCACTTGTGGCTCAGGTTTGGATTCAAGAATGATGTTGTACACTTCCTCAAAGGTGGCTCCTTGCAGCAGCCTTCCATTCCATTCCAACACTTCATCACCTATAACGTCAGTAGGAGCAATCTCAAAACTAAGACATGAAAACGAGTTCCATAAAATATATTTACAATAAAAGCAATCAATGAATACCAGAGAATAAAAAGCACCACTATGAAATAAGAAACTTACTGAGAACAACCAGTAGTACAAAATTTGATTCTCAGAATAGTACATACAGTATATTATCCAAGATAACAATGGTCAGAAGGAAAAAGATTATGTACAAAGTCTTAATTCAATTTCTTAATAGAAATTCTAATTGTAGACAATTATCAAGATCTCTCAACACATATGAATCTGAATACTTGGTTTTCTTCATTTTCTAAACATTATTTTGTAAAAAGCTTAAAAAATAGCACTTTATTGAATCTTCTTCCAAGATTTCTCAAATTGTAACATTGTCTAAGTAATAGGGAGTGACACATTTTTAGGAAATATGTATATCCATGAAGTTTGCTTTCTAAACTATGTTGGAATTGTTTTCAAAAGAAAGAGTATACTGATGGAAAACAAAGTAAGTTAATGCTAAATATAGATTAGACTGCCCTTCAGGAGAAAAATAAGATCAGTAAATATAAAAATGATTGTTTCTAATATGACAAAAGACATTACAGTTACAACTTTCCATTAATGAATAAAGATTTATATCTGAGGAAAATAAGTTCTTTATTACTAGTCAAGTCACTTGTAAATGAAATTTTTCTTGACTCTTCCCATTTAATACTTTAAATGTAAATAAACGACAGTAGAATCCTACCTGGCCTAAGATGTCCTACAGTATCAGCTAAACTTCCCTTTTTTACTTTGGTAATAAATGCACAAAGCCGACCTGATTCAGTCATCTTTCCTCCTACAACCTGTTTAAAAGATGAAAAGTATTGTTAAAATGAACATAGGGGAAGATTCAAATAAAAAATACCTAGAACAATTTGAAGCTTCTAAAACTGTAATTTAATGTACTGAAAATTATGTCTTCAAGCAATGTTGCTATTAGGAAATGAACATAAGTCCTCAGAGCTGTCTCCTCATATTCCAAACATGGTACAATTAAATTCACTGCTAAAAATGTTGTGTGCTTTGTAAACAACTTAGCAATGTGCAACATTTTCCTTATAATGTAAAATGCTTACTTCTGTCATTTTCCAAAACATGCTATTAGAGTACTACATCATTATATAAACATTTTTAGTTATAAATTTTGAATATTACCAAATATTTGTCATATTTATTATGATTATGATGTACTACTAAATTTTCAGTACTTAGTAGAATTTAGATACACAGTAATGAGCACAATGATGATGGTTCTTCAGAATATTACAAAATTTACTTAATCTCATCAGAAGTAATCTTCACAACATTTGAAACCCAATTTGTCCATTTTAAATTTGTCTATCTTATATTTCTATTAAAATATGTTTTTTGAAACTCTGTATCATTTCTGATTTCTTTTATTTTTATGCTCTTTAAAAGAAAGAGAAAAATGTTAGGGATAAAGCTATGGAATTGTACTTGTAGGACATTGGCTTCTCACAAAATTAATGCCTTGCTTCTGATTAAACTACCATCCAAGCAATATGTCAACATCACAGCAGATGAATCAAACAGTAGTAAGTGAATCTGTTAGCTAAAATAAGTTGGTTTTCTTCCTCTTCTAAGTTAGGTGAAGAACATCTCAATTTAAAAGTCACTAATTATTGCTTCTCGGCCTTTTGGCTAAGATCAAGTGTGAACGTCACTAATTTCTCCTATTCCATGCATTTATTCCATAATTATAGTGAACTATACTCGGTTGCAATTCAGTTAATACTTACTGGTCCTATGCTTGGTTCTGAAAACTAAGTGCAGAGGTCTTAAATGGGCTTATGTCCTTATATAAATATTTTTACAATCTCATATGGTTTGACAAACTTTAACAGTAATCAGTTGTATTATCTGCAGTTGTAGTCACTGAAATCTTATGGTGTAATAAATGCTTGTTTACTAGTTTAGTTAATCTACTTTTAACTTCAATGACCATTACTGCACAGATGAGGAACTCAAAGCAAGAAGCTGAGCTGCCCATTGCCATGTAGGTGGGAACCCCACAACAGCCTTCCTCACCTCTGTACCTGGCAGACCTGCTTCTCAATCCCCTCTCCTCCGCCCCCTTCACCATCCTGACAACCACAGATTACAATGCCTCTGTGGGCTGAGCTTTTAATTGCTGTGATCCCTGAATACAACAACTGGTGCAAAATGCTCAGATAAATCCCAGTTGCATGGAAGCCACACAGTAAATGTTAGTTGCCCGATTCCACCTACATCCAAATTTTTCTAATATCTGTTATTTACCACATTGTACAACACAACTCTGAAACAATGGCTTACTTAATTCTAAAACATTTACTCTGTTTTCATTGCAGCTTTTAATTAATTTGGGGGGGTACTGGGAATCAAACTCAAGACCTTGTGCTTGCAAGGCAGGCACTTATACCACTGAGCGATATCCCCTACAGCTTTTATTGACTATTGATGTACAAAACCAAACAGAGCTCTATTCATTGTATTTGCCAAATAATTTTCTGATATTTTCTAAAATATGAATTAATACTCACATTTAATCTCCTAACATAAGTATTTTTGGGTTTCAGGGCTCAGAATGGTAGTCTCTAATTACACACATACACATATTTTACTACATTAATGCAGAAAGTATATTCCTATGTAATGCATATGTTACATTTCCCAGACTTGCATATTGAGAATGAAGAAAAACTATCATTTAAATATAATTTAAACAGTACAGATTCACAGGAAAAGCTATATAGGTAAAATAAGTTTGATCATTGTGTTAGGATTCAAGTTTATTATAATCAGGTTATTATCACTGCCTTCCAAAGTTACCTACATAAATAGTATTGTGGAATAGTGGCATCTTCTTAAATAATACTTGGAAATAAAAAGTGCTGGACGATGAATGTCAGCATCTGAGAACTCGTGAATGTGCAGACATGCTTAGATTGCACTAGGTAAAGAGTTACTGTAGCCTTTGTTTCTCTGGTAAACTTGCAAAGGAGTAAAGCACCAAAATCTCATACACCTAATTACATACCTTTAAGCCAAGCATTGCTCCAGAATCTCGAGGTACACTTCCATCTTTCAGACGCTTATTTAATAAAATACGACCAATCAAGCGATCTCCATCTTTAGAGGGCTGCCAGGTCACTGGGTGCTAATGTATTGCATCAACAAACAAGAAAAATTAATGTTTTTTGACAAATGACTTCTGATTGTACAAGCTCTCTAAAGTTCAGAATTCTAAAGTGTTATGATTACACAGACCAGCTTATGCTCCAAAACACTAATCAAAAAAGCTTACTCTTGGGACCTCAATTTTATCACCTCCATATTTTGCAAAGTCAAATTCTTCAGTTCTCTGACACAGCACTGAAGTTATAAAACTCAACAACATCTGAAAATTCTTGAAAATATAGGCAAACTACATGTGATTAAGATTAATTAAAAATTCAACATCAGACATGATTGAAATCCAATGCCATTGAACTCTCTTAAAAATGAGAATTTCCTCTTCAAACACTTTTGGAAGATTTTGAAAAACTGTTAAAAGGACAAAGTAAAGATCAACATAAAAATTAAAAGGTCAAATCTCATTAAAACATAAAATCTAAACCCATAATGGAGGCTTTGTTGAATAGGTTTCTAGATTAAAATTCTAAAAAAATGCACAAACCCCAGAACTTTCCAATGGAGTCGGCATGGGAGAAACAGGCTTCATTCAGAAGGAAGGATAGATCATATTCCTACCTTCACAGAAGCTCACTGATTCTTTCAGATCTTTGATTTATTTAGCAAATTGCCTTTACTAAATAAGCCAATAGTATTTAATGCTAAATGATCTTGAAAATCTTGTTTATTTTTTCTCAAAGTAGAACCACTGCCTTTATAAATAATGGCACCATTCCATTACAAATGATAAGCTGAATAACAAAGTAAATGATTTGTGTAATCATAGTAGTTTGAGTTATCTAAAAAAGCAACATGCATATCTTCATGCAAAATTTAGCAGGCAAAAAGACAAGTTCCAGTCAATCACATCTATATGGTAAAAAGATTTCAAAAGCCTCACTAAACTAAAAGCAAAAATAATAAATATCAAAGCGGATGAAAATGGCTCTAATACTAATGATTACTGCATTAAAATGCTATGACAATAAAACAAAAGAGTAAAATGACAGTGAAAGGGAAAAAAGAAAAACAACTTTTTCTGTGCAAACAGACCCAATTTTCTCCCTTTGCCTGGGATTCAAACTATTAATAATTTAATTTTCATCCCAAGGAAAATATATGGAAACAATCAAATAAGCCAATCTAAACTATTGTTTCTTATTTGTGGTTTATAATAACTACAAAGTTGTCGCGTGCAACCATAGACAAAACATTCCTTTGTTCCTAAGAGCTTTTCTGGTTTGTTTGATTTTCGTTTTGTTTTTCTTTTCCGCGCCTTAAGAAATGCTCCACTAACCCTTGAGAGGCCCTGTCCTTTCGTCATGTCCCGTTTTAATGGGCGACAGAGAGGGAACGAAGACCGAATGAGCAGGGAAAGGCAGGCCCCGCAGTCGCAGTACCTTCTCCCTCGGCTATGCTCCTCGTTAGGGCTGTGCTGCCGCAGGTCTCTACCCCAGAACCCTTAACATGAGGCTCAGACCATTCCAAATCCTCTTCCAAAGAGTGGCCACCAAAGTACATCATTTTCTTTTGTCTCTCAGACCTGGTGTTAGAGTCCGACAAAACTGCCTGCTCACTAGCTTTTCTTTTTCCCTTTTGACTGTCCCCTAAAAATGTGGCATAAAAAAAGACACAAAAAGAAAACATGCAAAGGTGTAAATAAAAAAGGCGAAGTGAAACGACAGCGGCAGTGAAAGAGCAAGGCTCCGCACGCCTCACCAAGGACACTGGGGACGCCTCGCTGCTGTGCCAGGATGCGTGGTCCAGCCAGTTGTAATCCACGTCTCCTGTGAGAGTCCGACAGACAGAGAGCGCAGTGAAGGAGACAGAGGGAAAAGGACAGACAGAGACACCATCAGCAGTTTGAACTCTGTAACCCCGCGAGGTTGTAAAAGCTCTGTCACACTCATCACACGCATCGAGAGAAAACCAAGGCTCCCAACGGACACACTCCCAGAACGCGCACTACCGGGGCTGTGGACTCCAGGCAGACTCCACAGAAGTCCTGCAAGAAGAAGAACGGCTAACAATATAAACAGAAACAAAAACATGGACATGCTGAAAAAGAAAAGGACTACCAGCTGTATCTGTTTCTCATGCTATTTGTTTCCATGCTGGCCTAAAGGCGAGTTTGCTTTCCCAAGACTAATAAACATTTAAAAAGTTAAATGGTGATTTGCCAATAACCACTATTTAAAAGTCAAATAATAAGTGTTGTTCCTTGAATGAAGTATAATATTCTTTATAGTGGTTAATTGTCAAAAATTAGCATGGTTATAAAACTGTTTGTAGAAAGAATTTCTTAAAAATGAAAAAAAATCCATTAAATTGTTATTTTAGATATTAATTTTACTTAAATATCATGAATTACTTAATATTACTTTGAAATAATCTTCAGAAATTGCATTCTTATGAAAAGTAAATTTTTAAAAGTAATTTTGTTAGACATTTATATATTTGGCAACTAAGAATGAAAATCCACTCCTCAAATTTAATGGATTTTTCCAGTCAGTACACCATATCTGAAAAGAACTTCTTTGTAGTCTGCATATGCCCATTTTTAAACTCAATTCAGACTTTCATTTATTTAAAAGTATTTATTGAACACCTTCATTTGCTATGTCCTATGCTAAGCTTTGGCATAGGGTAAAACAAGGGAACGCGTTTACAACACAGTGAGGATAAACAACAAATCATCAGCGCCATAAAGGAAAAAATAAAAACAAATAAGGTCTAATTCAGAGTCAGCAAGCACTTTCGAAGTAATGACATCTCCGATGAAAACTAAAGACATGAGCAGGTGAGAATAAGGAGATAAGCAGAGGAGAGGCGGAGGGAAGAGCACTCCTGGCAAAGGTAACACATGGCACTGCAGGTGCAGAGGGACAGCGGTGAGCCGGAACCAAAAAGGGTGAGGAGAACACAGTGCTGAGCAGCACGGACGAGGCCGAGGCGTCACCACACAGCTTAGGCGGGTCTTCCACGCCAAGTAAGAGATTTAAATTTCAACTTGAAATACTTTAAGCAAAATGGTGATGTGATCTCATTTGCACTTGGATAAATAGAAGTGTTGTACAGAGACCTCACTGGAAGAAAACTAGAAGTTAAAAAGCATTGACAGCAATCCCTAAATAGGCTATCATAGCCTGAGCAATATGATGGCGATAGATTTGGTAAGAAAAGAGAACTGACTTATGTTTGCAGGTGGAACCAGTGTTAAGGGAGACTGGAGAGTCAAGGCGAACTCCCAGGCTCCTGGCTGCTGACGAATGAATGAAAGAAAAGGCAGTGAATGACGGGGAGAAGACTGCCGGAGCAGCACTTTTTCACACGGAAGGGGTGTGAGCTAATTACTCTGTTTCACAGAACCTAAGGTGCCACTGACTGAGATTCATAAATTTCATGATACCAAAATGATTAAAACTTGTATCTTAGCATTTGTTAATAACAGTACTTGGTTCTGCTATATATTCTCTGAAATATCTATAAATTATTCAAGTGGGCATATAATAAGGTCAGGCAAAATGAACTAAAACATTTTCATCTGGAGACATGAACTGGGAATTATTAGCCTGAGATAGGAGTGAGGCTATCATTTAACATCAAGGCTGTGTAATTTATGACTGGGACATTTAAAATTTCATGAGAGAGAGAAGGAGGAGAATGCAGAGAATGAAAAGGAGGGGGAAATAGAGGAATGACTCCACGCAGAAGAGTGTTTCCTAAAAATTAAGATCAATCGAGTATTTTAAATGATTTCTATACATTAAATAGGATGAGGAATTGAACACTATACATTTGATTAGTCAACATGGAGACCAAAAAGGATGTAGAAAGAGCAGTTTAAATAGAATGATTATAATTAAAATCACATTAAAGTATTTGAGAAACAAACAGGAGGTAAGAAGAAAAGTTTATGTAGAGGGATGCTTCCAAGTGAAATTCCCACAACAACATCAGGAGTGTCAGCTGCAAACGTGTCGGCAGCGTACATTACTGGGCTTCCCCCGGCTCAGGAAGCAGAAGCTGAGGGCTGGAGTTCAGCTCCTTTGCTTCACCAACCTCTCACTGACACTGGAGAGACACCGAGGGCTAAGGGCTGTGTTTATGAAAGAGGATGACACGGAGCTGTCTAACACACACAAAATACATTCTGTAGAAAAAACACTCTTTAACCTGTAAGCTAGAGAAGTGCCTCAAATGTTACACACAGCACAGGTAAACAGCTGGCGTTTTAGACTAACGTCATGCACAGGGTACATGAAGAGGATACTTGCGCTGCTCATGCAGCTATACGTGGCCCAGGGCTTAATTATGCCGCTTGCCCAGGGGCTACTCACAAAGCTGAGAATCGTTTCATCCCAGAAAACCTGTTACCCTTCTAAAATACATTATTCTACAGCTAAACATTAGTAAATCCATAAATTAAAGGAAAATGTGGTATGGTACCTGTAAATTAAAATCTTCAATGATGAATATGAAGATAAGAGAATTCACCTCACAATCTCTCCTTTTCCCCAATGCCTGCAATCTACCAGAAACACAGAAATGTGATTTTTTTTTCCTGTAAAGTAAATAAGCCCTTTCACCATTTGAGGCTAAAGCAAAAAATATGTGAATGAACTAAAAAGCAGTTTCATGTATAATAGGTACTGAGCAAACGCTTGCAGAGTGAATAAAAACTGATGTTGATATGAACTAAACAAGATAATGAATGTAAATCATACAGGAACTAGTTTTAAACCGTCACAGCTATTAATATGTAGATAATACTTATCACTTAAAATTCCCATTCTCTGTAATGGCAGAAGGAGGACCTGAGGCAGTGATACACCTTTCTTAGTAGCAGTAGAGAAAATGTAGTGCTGGTCTTTCAGGTTCAAGAGTTAAAGACACAAGAAAACATGAAAATTTCAGAACTGCAAAATAATCAACATTTAAAAAGCAAATAGTTGGTTTCTTGCACTGGGCAGAGAAATGACTCAATGATTTTAAAAGAAGAAAAATTACTCAATCTGAAAAACATACCAACTAAAAGGTAAAATAAAATGAACAGAATCTTAAGCCCCTCGGAGACCATAAAAACATGGACCACTTATAGCACTGTACTTCAGAAGACAGGAGAAACTGCGTGGCTGAAGAGGCACTCAGAGAAACAACGGCTGGCTGTCCCCCAAGCACGCCAAAGCTGCGAACTTGTAAGCACAAGAAGCTGTGTATGCCCGGAACAGGTGAGCAAGAAGAACTCAGGCAAAGAGTTAAGGTTAAAAACAAAGTACCTGGAAGCAGCAAAAAGGAAACAGCTTACCTAAAGAAGGAAAACAACTGGACAACAGGTTTCTAATCAGAAACCTTGGTGGCCTAGAGGAAGTGGCACACGTTTTTCAATTACTCAAATGAATGTTAATTATGATGAAATTACCTCTGGAAGCTGGAAATCGTTCCAGACAAAAGAAAATTATGATAATGTCTCACCAGTGGACCTAAATAGCTAAAAGACGTTCTGGAAACAAAAAGAAAACAAAAGGAAGGAATCTGAAAATATTGATAAGAAATGAAAAACATAGTAAGCAAAACTATAGATAAATACAATAAACTTTAATTTTCTCAAATTTTCTAAGTTATGTTTGATGTTTGAATTGCAAAGTGTACATTGCCCAATGAGGACTTCAACATAAATTCAAAATATACTTAAGCACAATAACATCACAGAAGAGAACTGAAGGATACAAGGTTCTTACATTTTACTTATCTGGTTAAATGTAAACACAAGCAGTATATAAAAACTTATATATAGAAAATACATTACCTAGAGCAACCAAACATGCAAACACATACACATAATGAAAAGAAACACTATAGATAAATCAAAATGCCACTCACAATAAATGTTCAAATAGCCCATAGAAAGATAAGAAAAAGAAATCAGAAATGGAAGGGAACAAACTATCAGAAAACAAAACAAACAAAAAAAACTTGACAAACAACAACAAAACTGCAGGCAGTATTCCTCATGAATATACACAAGGAAATTCCTAAAATATTAGCAAATGTGTAAAAGGAATTATACAGATAATCAAACAAGGTTAATGTCTAGAATGTAAAGACTGAATATTTCAAAAATCAGTGTGATATATCCCAATCACATTTAAAGGAGAAAAATCAGGTGATCCCACTACACTGATCAGTGAGGGAAAAACTCATAATCCAAAAACACAGAAAATAAGGAACAGAAAGGAGCTTGAACCAATAAATAGTAAAAACATAAAACTTACCTAGCTAAGATCATACCTAATAACAAATAGCTGAATGCTTTATATGAAAAGAACTGTTTTCATCAAAGACTATGTATTGATAATTGTAAACACCAGATGACTAAACAGTTAAATGCACACCATAGAATGGTACTCAGTGTAAAAAAAAACCTATTTATAATTACAATATGGTTGAATCTCAAGTTCATTATGCTGAATGGAGGGAAGATCTCAGTGTCACGAAGAGAATGTTTTACTAATGAAATCATAATTCTATGTGAACATATTCAGGGTTTTTTAAAGCAGTTGGCAGATGGGGTGAGGTGTCACAATAAAGAGGTAGGAGTAGGACAACCTTGGTTGTGGTGGAGTAGTTTTGGGTCTTTTTAACAATAGCAGTGATGCAAATCCATATACGTGATAAGGTGTCTGGCAGCTATAGTAGTGCCTGGATAGCCACGGTTTCACTTTCTGCAGTGCCAGTTACCTGCAGTCAACTGGTTCTAAAAAAACTGACTGAAAATTCCGGAAATAATTCATAAGTGAATCACCTTGGTTCAGCAGCTGACCAAGAGCTGCCACACTCACACAGCTTGTGTTACAGCACATTGTCACAGCTGTTATGTAGAAATAGCAAAAAGCAGTATGCATAAGTGTTTTTACTATCTACAGTTTCAAGAATTCCCCAGGGGTCTTAGAAACGACCCTACTCAGGTCATGGGGCTACAGCGCAACGCTGTGTTCCAGTGTCAGTTTCCTGCTTTAATACAAGCTATAACCACTGGGGGAAACTGAAGGAAATTAAATGGATCTTTGCAACTTCCTCTAAGTCCATCATTACTTCACAGTAAATCATGAAAAGGACTGTGTCACTGCGTTCACAGTCGCTGCCCCATCCCTGCAAGTGTGTGGAGGAGAGGCGAGGGCGCCACCAGGTGGCATGCCATGGAGACCCGCGCTCCAGTCAGGAAGTTACACTAAAAGCTTGCGAAATCCTACTGAACTCTGGTACTCAGGAATTTTGTTGTTATAAGTTAAACATATTTAATATCAGGATCTGGCTATAAATGATAAAATGGTTCAGGTTTTAGACTTGGATTTTTTCTTTTTTTTATTTTTTATTTTTAAAAAAATAAAAGTACAAAAACATTGACAAACAGACACCAATTAGCATAAAAAATAGTACAGTCACAACTAATCTACAGACAAGGTGACATGGTCTCAACAGTGGTTATTGCTTTATCCATTGATATCTTCAAAGTGTAAATATATGAACCCACATACAGACATGCAAATTTAGTCAGACAATTAATCCTCTCAACAACAGAAAAAACACAAAAACCAAAAATCCAAAGACAAAAAACAGAACAGGCAAACAACAACAATAACAACAACAAAAAAAAACCCACCAATAGTTGCTGCATTGCATATTGATATCTTCGAAGTGTGTGTTCAGGATAACACATACAGACATACAAGATTGATCAAATAACCCGTCATCGATTATTCCTTAGCATTAAGTGATATAATACAATAGTAGAACCATATTAGCCCTCCTGCTTATATGCATATTCATATATACCTACATACATTTTTGTCTCTTTCTTTTCTCCTTTCACTCATCCCATCTGTTCTTTGTTTCAGAACAGATTTCCTTCATGTCTCTTAGTTTATATTCCCACGCTCGGGTTCTTACACCAGTGATACAATACGTTGCCTGCACATGTATCGCTGATTTATTTCACTTATGAGTATGGACTCCAGTTTTGACCACTTGCCTACAAAGTCCCCAAAACTGTCTTTTTTTATAGCTGAATAATGTTCCATTATATAAAAATGCCACAATTTTTTAATCCAGTCTTCTGTGGATGGACACTTGGGTTGCTTCCACATTTTAGCTATTACAAATTGCGCTGCTATAAACATGGGTGCACATATATCAGAGTGATATGATGTTTTCAGATCTTCTGGGAAAATACCCAGAAGAGGAATAGCTGGTATGAATGGAACCTCTAGACCTAGTTTGCGGAGAAATCTCCAAACGGCTCTCCACAGTGGTTGCACAAGTCTGCATTCCCACCAGCAGTGTAATAGAGTCCCTATTTCTCCACAGCCTCGCCAGCATCTGTTATTGGATGACTTTTTCATACTGGCCAGTCTTACTGGGGTGAGATGAAATCTCGATGTTGTTTTTATTTGCATTTCTCAAATGACTAAGGATGTGGAACATTTTCTCATATATTTATTTGCCATTTGTATTTCTT
>PVLD010005724.1:0-108663 GCA_004027595.1 Dinomys branickii
AAAGGGCCATCATCTGTGTAACCTGAGTAACAAAGATGAAGGTAACATTATATAGGACAGCATCCAGAGCTAATTCCCTTCTATGTTCTCTATAATTCTGTATTTCCTCAGTCGTTTTTGTATTAGCAGAAATGAAGATAACTTTATATTATACAGCATCCAGTGCAAATCCCCTACTATCTTATCTATAATTTGGTATCTTCTTTAATGTTTTTGTGTTAACTAATGTGAAGATAACTATGTAATACAACATCCAGTTCTAATTCCCTACTATATTCTGTATAACTTTGTATTTTCTGTATTGTTTATGGCTTTTCTGGTTCATATGTCTCCATTCTTTTGTCTTTAAAGTAAAATTAAAAAAAAAAAAAAAAGAGATCACATACTTTAAAATATTATCAGCCACCAAGTAAACCAGATCATGAGTCTAGCAAAGTAACTTTAAGAATGACTTCTTACATATAAAATTATCAAATGTAAAAACAAAAATAAAATGTTTAATATATTAATGCAAATTTTGGTATATGTGCTGCTAAAGCAAGCACTGTTAGTGCAGTTTCTGATACTTAAGTCCAGCTTTATAGTTAAGCCAATGCTTATAGCAAGCATTTCTCCTTCTGCAAATCACTGTGGAATAGATTATATTTTCTACTTGGTTTGACTCATTTCAGAAAAAACAACATCTCAAGATCAACATTCAGTCATGTAAATAGCCTCAAAAGAACAAAATCAGGAGGTTTAAGAACAAAATCAAGTGATTGAAATTTGTGTTAAAACAGCATATTAGTAAGAAAAAAGCTAATACACTACACAGTGGCCATAAAGAATATGAACATATTACCCTCTGATCCTCTTCTTTAGTCCAAGGACCCTTTATCAGTTCTGGATTTAAAACTTTCTGCCATCGATGTTGGCACTGAAAATCAGAACGATTCTGAAAGGATTGGAAGATGTAATATCAACATCATACACATTATTTCTAGTTCTCCTAACAATGGGAACAAATACTATCATATACATATTATAAGAAAGTTGAAAGACAAAGAGGTTAAGTAATTTTTCTAAGCTAGGAGAGCTGATATTTGAATATAATTCAGATGAACTCCGAAATTTATCTCTTATTATTTGGTCTCTATTTTCAAGTTCTGTTGAGAGACACTATGAAAATATAGAAAGAACACAGGTAACATGGTTTTTGAATCCAAAGTAGTTAATATCGAAATTCAAATATAAGTGCTTTGTCTACTCATAGCACATTAAAAACAAGAACACATGCATGATAAAATTATAAAATTACATACAAATATTATGTGAATTAGTATAATGAACAGTAAGTATAGATTTTTAAAATCAGTTAAAAATCACTTTAAAATGTAAGCATTAGATATTAAATGTTTAAAGCAGTTTTACCTGATTTTACTGATGAGCTATCAAAATATTTCAATATTTATATTCTTTCAAAATGTTTTAACATGGATCACAAATATTTAGAAAGACCTATCCAAACTTAATGCATTTTTGTTTTATATTAGTAATCTCTTGGGGCCTCTGGATAAGGGCTTTATGGGACGACTATTCCTTATCTAAGATGCTTAAAACTGAAAGTGTTTCAGATTTCAGATATGTATGGGTTTTTAAGTATTTGCATATCTGTAGTAAGATATTTTGGGGATGGGATCCAAACTTAAACACAAAACTCCCTCATGTTTCATTATACTACACCACATACACATAACTGCAGATAATTTTATACACTGTTTTTAGTGCACTGACTTTTACTATGACCTATTACATGAATTCAGGTGTAGAATTTTCCACTTGTGGAGTTATATCAGGACTCCGCAGCTTTGGATTTTGAAGCACTTCAGATTTCAGATTTTTGTATTAGAGATGCTCAACTTGTACCAGAAAATCACTTTCCAAACCATTAGCAACTAAGTACAAGTGGACCAAAAACAGGGATGTTTTTAGGAAGAAAATCTAAATGTAAACATGTGGAGAGCCAGGCACAGCAGCCAGCATCCGTAATCACAGCCTCTGGGAGTGGTGAAGAGGAAAGCTGAGGCAAAAAGACCAGAGCAGCCTAGGCGACACAGTAGGACTTCCTCTCTGAATGAGTGAAGTCACACTCTTAAAAATTAAATTTAAACAAATGTCTTATTAGCCACGCTGGAAATATAATTTAACATTTTACTTACTTGAAGATGACTAGCAATTAGAGTCCAATCATCAGTTCCATGTTGTTCCACCAACTTCTTTAACTTGTCATCCTATTAAAACAGGGATAAACATTAAAAAGCTTCCGTCCTCCTTTTGCTCTACCCCTGAAGTAGATAACGCTCAAGTTCTGTTAAGTCATATTTAGTGGCCACTTTTGAAACTATTGTACACCACTATTATACAAATTTCTTCATTTAGTACACTGTTCTGTCACAGCATCAAATAGTTATTCAAGTCTCTGATCAAAGAAAAAGAATGTACACGTTAGTCAATGTACAAGTTAACTTTCCCGCACATTTGTAACAGTATAAACTGACAAATACAAGTATGAAATTAGTACATCCTGCCAGATAATTACCTCATCTCTTGTCCATTTCACTCTGTTCCAGAGTTTTTTCAATCCTTTTTGTTGTGGTACTTCATAATCATGATCAGCATACTGAAGATCCTCATCCTCATCCTCACTACAAAAAATAATAACTTAGCAATTATTTTATTCAAATTAGTAAATTAAATTTGTGTGTGCCAAGTATGACTGAAGCCACCAGACTGAACATATATATCTTACAGGGGTGAGCCACCATGCTTGGCAATGATTTATTGAATGATTGCCAAGCATGGTGACTCACTCTTGTAATCCCAGTACTCAGGAGGCTGAGGCAGGAGGATTGCCATGAAGTTGAGGTCATCCTGAACTACATAGCAAGACCTTACCTCAAAAAAACAAAAAACAAGAACACAACAACAAAAAAACCAAGTCATACAATAGGCAAGGGCTATAGTTACACTAGCATCAAAAAACATTAGGCCAGATACGCCTTTCACAACCAAATCATAACCTTGTAAGTCATTCTACAGAGTCTGGCATTTATTCTTCATTTGACCTTTACTCTAAAAGTTGAAGGACTTTAATTAAAGGAGCAAAAGATAAATATCTTGTGCTTTAAGAAAAATCAACAGCAAGACTGTGGGAAACAGAAGGAAAGTCAATTAGCAATCTTCATAATAACTCAAGCAAGAAATGATTAGGGCCCAAAAAACAGTAATGGTAAAAAACAAACCACACAAAAAACCCTACAACCTGTTAATCCATTGATGGTATCAACAACAAAAAGGGTTAATTATCTAGGAATAATTGTAACATTCAAAATCAAGGTGTAGTGAATGACAAAACACTACCATGAAACAGAAAACTTGAACAAATGCAAAGATATTTAGACCTCATTTCTGGATAAGAAAACAATAGTCTAGAAGTGTCCATTAATTCATACTAAATGAATGAAAACACCAACAGATTTTGAAAAAGAATTGGGCAAGCTCATTTTACATTCACAAAGAAAAGACTTTTAAAAGTAATAATATCCAGCGTAACAGCCAGAAAAGATCTAAAAATAACAGTGGGAGAATTACCATTACCTGTTATCAAAATATACTGTAGAAAAATGAACCAGAATAGTACAAGCATATGAACAGACATACAAAGAAATGGAACAAGATAAAACATTCAGGAAAAAAAAAACATGAATTTGGTAAATTTTAACAGTTCAAATCAGTAGTACCAAGATAGACTTTTCTTTTGATAAATGGTGTAAGATATTGGATAAGCATTCTTAAAAAAGAAACTAAGAGTCCTACTTTAAAATAAAATTCAGATGAAATAAATATTTACATTTTTAAAATGAAACCATGCTTACAATAAAATTATATCAAAAATTGAGGCAATAAATTGTTAAATTAAAAAAATAAAATGAAACCATAATAGTGCTATAAGAAAATAGGAAATGATTCTTTTTAACATCTCTGAGTAGAAGAGAAATAACTACATGAGAAAAATCCAGAGCCCATAAAAGAATGGACCAATGAAAGTTATGAAAATAAATGGGAAGAAGTATATGAAACTAAGAAATATTTAAAAAGTAGAAAGAAGTATTTTGCAACTGAGAGGGTATGAAGAATCAAAGATGACTCCAAGATTTCTGGCTTTGGGAATATAACCAATGCTATTTACCAAGAAAAGAACAGATGCAGGACAGGCAGAACTCTGGATATGATGCTTGACAGGTAGGCACATGTGACCACTGAGCTATTTCTCTGGCCTTCCTAAAGTTAATTTTAACAAACATTATTTAACCCAATATATCTAAAAAAATAATTTCAAAACATAAACAATATAAAAATTGTAAACAAAATATTTTGCATTCTTTTTGCTCAGTAAAGTCTTCAATATCCACTATGTATTCTGCAGTCATAGCACACCACCATGCAGACTGTCCCCATTTTAAGTGCTGCAGCTGTCTTATTGGGCAGAATGGGTCCAGAGGGCAACTGGGTACGTGGATATTCTATTCAGACATAGGTATAGAGCAGATCGAGTTTCGGCAATTGCGAGCACACTCATACAAAGGAAAATAAATACAGTGAAGGAGTAAAAAAATATGAACTTCTATAGAGTGAAAGATGAAGACTATTTTAAAGAAGCCCAGGAAAAGACAATAAGCCTCCAGGATAAACTGAACTTGAGGATTCTATTAGCCAGAGAACTGGGCATCTGAAAACAATGCAAACTAACACTTACTTAAAACTTTCTAAGTACTATACACTGTAGTAGTCTAATAAAAAATTTCTCTCTGAAAACTTTACAACAACCAGAAGAGAGGAAATAGTATTATTATTGCTACTTCACAGAGTAGAAAATCTTGATTTAGGAAAGTATAACTCCTTTTTTTTGTTTTGTTTTGGTGTGTGGTACTAGGGATCAAACCTTAGGGTGCTCTACCACTGAGCTACATTCCTAGCCACCCCCACCCCCATTTATTTGGAAACTTGGTCTTGCTAAATTGCCCAGATGTAAATTGAACTTGTAATCCTCCTGCCTCAGCCTCCAAAAGTGTTAGGATTACAAGTAACTTCTTAACTACAGTCACAACATATTTATCATGGTTCATCTCTAAAGTCAACCATTTAACCACACTATAACACACTAGAAAAGCTGGTAAGAATTCTAGGAAGTTGGAACCTTAACTACATTTTGAAACCAGAACACTCCAGTTCTAACTTAACTGCTTACTTTGTAATCTTGTACCTATTAAGTTTTCAGAGTGTAATGCCATCTACCTTATGGTACTGGCTTAAGGATAAAATTAAGTGAGAAACCTATTTTATACCGCATATAACACTAAGTAGAAATGTGGCTCAATATTAATGTGCACAATCTGATCACCATAGCAGAAGTCAAAATCATCTTGACTTTCTACATTTAACTCTTCTTTAGAATCCATTCTGATTTCAAAGACCAAAGTGTGAAAATTTGTCTAACCCTAGTGAAACTGAAGAACATATACATGGTTACTAATACCTATTAACTCAATCTTACAAAATTGAAAAATGCAGCCCTTGACTTAATATATATGGTCTACAGATCCTTTGCAAGAACTTCTAATTGACTGACTTGTCAATTCCATAGAATGAAAATTCTTCATATCTGAACAGGCAAAATAACAAGATCCCCTATTCTATTATAGTCATCTACTTCCATAGTTGAATGCACTTTAATTTTCCAGTGGTCTCTTCCTATTTGTAACAAGAATCTGCCAGTCCTACTTATATGTGCTTTTTCATTAAACTATACCAAAACCACAGTTATTGGCAATCACCTTTAGCTACCAGAAATATAATCCCATCAGCTAAGAGTAAATGGTTAAATTGGTAATGCTTCAGAATGCAATAATTTCATAAATTTCTGAGTTACTAAATCAAATAAAGTACCAACTTTCCCAACCAAACAGTTAAGCCTGAAGAGTGCAGACTATTCCCATGATAGTCACCTCTCAGGACCAGGCACTCAAATGTTTGTAAAATTAATAAAGATCTTCCTTATCCTTCTACTTCCCTCATCCATGCTCCCAAATTACTTCATTTCCTTCCAACTCACCTACAACTTCCACCTTTCTCAAGGCAAATGTGATCTCAAAGTAGATACAAGAAAGATTTAGTTTTTTTAAACAAATGAAAATAGCTCGAGGAGGATGTGGAAGGCATTTGTCTGTTAAAAAGTATTTTCAGAATCTAAATGCACCTCCAAGTGGTAGAATTTTAAAAAGCAGAACCCGTTGAAATTTTTTTCACAGTTGCATACAGAAGGTGCTCAGTGAGTGTCTACAACTCTGCCTAGCCTTGCCTAGAAGTGTTCCCAGCGACAAAACTATTTCCTGACACTCCCAGTAACCCGCAGGCATGCTCTGCACAACTTTTCCTCTTGTTTGCTCCCTTCAGATCCCAACAGCTTTCAGAGCAGCAGGAGACTGCTTTTTTTAAAAAATGGGTTATTTCTGAACCAAAATAATCTTTGAGATTCCACCCATATAAATCTTGAATATTTTCAAAAATATCAATATATGTAACATGTACAAGATCCACCTTAAGGTTCTTATCAAAATACTTTAAGGATATGAGTTCAATTTTTTTTTTTTTTTTTTTGCGGTACTGGGGATCGAACTCAGGACCCTGCGCTTGCTAGGCAAGCGCTTATTCCACTGAGCTATATCCCCAGCCCAAGGATATGAGTTCAAAATCCTACTTTATTCAAAAAGACTAGTTACCAAGGAGGAATTTCTTAAAAACTTACTCCTTTTAACTTTAAAACTCTCACCCCTTACTATCCATTTCTACGTGAGGTCTTACTCTCTTCTACATTCAGCATGGGCATCGGTTTCAGACAGTATTCAGGAAGCTTTGTTTTTCGAGTGGGTAAATATGAGGGAGCATTAAACCACAATTCTTAGAATCATCCCTACCCCTGGGACTTTCCTAGCATCTAACTACTCTACTTGGTCTGGGCATCTAGGTTTCTTCCCCCATAGCTAGCTCCTCAACCCAGGGCTTTGGGCGTGCGAGGCAAGTGGTCAGTTTTTAGCTATACCTTTAGCCCCAAGCTATTTCTATATATATATATTTAAGTGATTATTGAAAGAATCATATAACTTTCAAGTAACAGTAACCGAAAAAAGATCCTAGAAATGTATTCAATATTACTAACTATAACAGGAAGATGGTCTAAGAATGCCTATAATTTACCAAGAAAAAAGGAAAGAGAGAAATCTCCACAAGTAGTTTCACCAATATTCCACTTTTGTTATTTAACAATGAAAAAATCCCATCACCAATAACAGATTTGCTCTATTTTTCTACTCTCTAGACCACCTTTTGGCATTTCTATCCTGTAGTAAACAGTGCTATAACATGCAATAATTCAATAAAGCCAAGCTTCCTACTATATATTTAAATAAACCATTTGCAGTCTACTGTGAATACTCTGGAAAAGAGCAAAACAAGGTGAAATTATTTCTTCATTCACAAAGCAAAAATAGAAGAATTTGATCTTTGACGTTCTAGCCCATTTTGCTTTTGAAAATTATTCTGTTCATTTTCCAAATCAAAGGAAATATTTATTCCGTAAATGTCTAATATATAACTAAACAGAGTCAAATGGAAACAGTTTTGTAAATTATGAATGAACAAGGTGATCAGGGTATTATGAAAAGCAAAAGGAAGCACAAAAAGTTGTACAACTCATAGGCTAGGAAAACAGCTAAAAACAACTTTACACCAGGGTATGAGCTAACAGGATGTGACAGTTAAGAATTTACCTGTGGAAAAAATAAAAAACTATCCATACTTGATGATATTAAAACATTTGGGAAAAGCTCATTTTTAAAGGGTAACAATTATACTACCTAAAATCAGCAAGATGGGATAACCAAAAGAAGAATTTGAAAATATTTTGAAATTTATTTTTATTGGAAAAGCAACTAGTTGTTTGAAATCAGGAAACATTAGCTCTATGGACGTTCCACTAAAACTGTTTCAACTTAATTGCACTTTTAATCACAAACCACAAATTTGAAATTTTTATCATAACCAAAAAATATACCTTTATTATGTTTTTTGAGACTAGGGTAACTGATTTAAGTTTCTTAAGTCCATCTGCATGACAAGACATGAAAATTTATCAGGTTGATTCAATAAAGTGAAATCGGGCCACCCAGTGGTTAACATGATGTACTGCATACATATTTTTTTCCAAATCTGGACTGTGCAAACTAGTATTACAGTAAAATAAATTTGATTTCACATAATTTTGGGCCATTATCGATAGCAATACTGAAACAGTGAAGAGAGTTCTCCCAAGCTTTGCATAAACAAAAGCAAAGTGAGAACATTTCCTTTAGAGTGTGTATATTTTTAAATGAAGTTTATAAAAGTTCCTCAAAAAAGGATACACAGTAAAGCTAAAGACAGAACATAAAATTCATACAGAACATACATAAAATTCAAACATCTATAAGAACATAACATAAAATTCAAACCCCTACATTAACTCATAAAGTTTAAGCAGTTTATGTGCTTTCCCACAACAGTACTGCTAGCTAATGACAAAGCTGTCCGAAAGTCTCTTCTCATATTTCAGCACACTTTCACTTCCATCCATTTTGCCAGAACTAACAAAGTAACACACACTCACACACCACTTAATTTTTTCTAATGTAAAAGCTGATTTTTTTTTTCAGTTTAGTGTAGTGTTTGGTCATCTTATGTAAATACCTTCCTCTTCTTACTGATAACAACAGTCTTTATAGTTTCTAAGCAGTTTTTTTTTTAAGTTTATGTTTAAGGGTAGAACTAGCCTTTAAAAACTAAGATGATTTACACAGGAATATGCTTAAAATCAAATATATGTAAACAAGAGAATCCCAATTTTAGTACTGCCTGTAAACTATGTCATTAAAACTCCGAATGTGACCTACAACTATTTTAAGTCACAATGCTAAATGAGCCCTTTCCTTTATGTAAATCTCAATGATAGATTCTATAGCTTCGAAAAAAAAAAAAGAGCCAACATACTTCAGTTGTTTCACATTTGAGGTAACAGTTTTCTACCCTTGGGTGTTTTTTTTTTTTTTTTTTTTAGATCACACAGAAAAAGTGTATTACAGGATCTACACCTATACTCTCATGCAAAACTTCCATACAGCAAAATATAATTTTTCATTCAAACTCTTAAGTGGTTGTACACTGGAAATCTTGAAGTACACCTTGAAATGACTCAATTACTTCTTCTTTCTACTATAAACTGGGTTCATATATATGAATATTCCTTGCCAAAAGACAAAATACTTTGCCCATTGAATATACTGTTTCTCCTTCAACAACACATTTCATATTCATTATCTAAGATGTGTAAGTCATATTTCCATATACAAGTACAATTTAGAGCATGCAACTCACTCAAGCATGAAGGCCCTAAGAAACACACCATTCAGAGATGATAATTTCTCACCACATCCTCTACTTGTTTATTCCCAGAGGTAGCGTAGCTTCACTCCACCGCACTTAATTATTTCAGTCTTTATGACTTTTCTACCTCATTCTATAATGTTTCAATTAACTCATACTACTGACAAGGAGTAAAACCTCAACAATACATGTAAAGTTTAAATATCAAGTTCAAAGTATTGTCAAAAAAAGAAGATAATTTACAGGGCTAATTAGTCTACTATTGTTGTGAAACATATACAGCATGTAGTGAAAACAAAACCAACTGGGAACACGAGGGTTATGATATTTAAACATCAGTGTCTATAACTTTAATGCCTGAGGACAGAATTAGCCAAGAAACTGTTTCAAATAAGGTTACTATCTAAATATCTAATGCCACAATAAACCAAATTCTGTTGACTTGATTCACTTGCCACTTTGCATAATGTTATTTTTAAATTTTTTTTGACTTAAAAACTCAAGAGGCCTAAACCAGTGTTTCAGCAATTATAATTACAGGAAGATTTAATTCGTATCGTTTCTGGACACAGAGAGGTTAACTGAGTCCTTGCATTTCTAGACAAGCAGTTATCTGGGTGATTCTGTCCCCTGCGCACCCCAAAGACATTTAGCATCTAGAGAAATTTTGACTGTCACGACTGTCAGAAGTAGGGTGTTGCTGTCTTCTACTGAGCCAAGGATGCTACTAAACAACTTCCCACTACAAAAAAGATTTGATCCAAAATGTCAATAGTGCCAAAGTTGAAAATCATACTGTAGATGGGACAGGACTGGGTTTGTGTGTGTGTGTACATTTGTTCCACAAATGTTTGTCCTACACTAACGTTGCTATAAATAACTCTGTTACTCGGTGCTAATTTCTGTAGAATCATCTTACACACAACAGAAGCATAGAGCAAAGAATACTGTATGTAGTTAACTGTTAATTTTAAATTAAAACCTACAGTAAATGACTCTGTATCGAGGAATTACAACTCTAGGTAAGACTGAAGCTATGGTGTAGATAAATAAAAATATTTGGAAATTCTGCCAAACGTTTTTATGTTTTTTAATACTGAAAATTAAAACAACATATTCTTGTCACCTGAGTACTCCACATAATTTAATAGTAGCTACTGCAATGACATATATAAAAGTTAAATGCATAGATTCGTCCGGGTGTATTTCCCAACAAAAATGTGTCCCACTTCTGTGCAACAATTAGGTACACTCGGAGCTAAATTTGGAAACTCAAAATGTTCAGTAAATAAAACACATTGTTTTATTTTTAAAATCAGTCTACTGCTAGTAACAGTGTGGCAGCTTCCCATCAGAAGACCTGAAGACTCTATACAAAAAGCTAAGAACACGGGTGTGGTAATTGCAAAAAGAATGAAAAAGACCCTTTCCCCTCTAGTCCTCCAGACTTTCCATAACTTTTGAAGATAGGGAGGGTCGACCTGCAGAGGGGTGCCCGCCCACGTTCGTCCGGCGTTCCTGTTTCGACCGGCAGTTAGTTCAGAAGACAAAATCCCATTTTTCAAGTCATCTAGGGAGGACACAACCACTTTTACCTGTGTAGCACTGTCCCTAAAAGCGCAGACTTATCTGGCAAGAAGCAGCCATGTGAGATTTAGAGAGTCTGGTGGCTCGCGGGGGGAGAATCGACGAGAAGAACCAGCCTGAGCATCTGCTACCCTTCCTGCGCACCCCTCACCCCGGTCCCCGCCTCTCCACTCGTCGCGGCTGAGCTCCGGCCCGCGGGGCCAAGCGGCACGGTGATGGGAACCCTCCGCCCGGGGCGGTCCCGGGGACCGCGGGGAAGGAGAATCGGAGCCGGGACGGTGCGGACAGGCCCGGGCCAAAGGGATGTCACCCACCTGCGCGACCTCTTCGCCATCCTTCAAGTACCGCATAGGCGCGGGCTGGGCGGGGACGCGGGCAGCCTCCTCCCGCCTCAGGCGAGTGCTCCTTCTCCCCCCCACGCTCCCGCCGCTTCCCTCGCACCCGTCCTGAGGCGGCGGACAGCGGAACGCGGGTCCTGGCGGGCAGCACGGACAGACGGAGGGGCGGACCGCGACCCGCACCCGGCCCGGCGCCGCTCCTAGCCCCGGCCCGGCGGGTTCAGGGATGAGCCCAACATGTCAAGAGGCGCGCTCCCGCCCGCCGCCGGCCCCGGCCTCCCCGCCGCAGTCCCGGTGCAGCCCCGACCCTCTCCCCTCAGCGGGCAACTCCGCAGCGCTCGCAGCCTCCTGCAGGGTTTTGTCCGCACCACCAAATCTCGCGCCCAGCCTCCCTCAAGAGTCGCCGTTTGAATCTGCGCACGCGGCTCTGAACCTCATTGGCTCCGACGACGGCACGCGGGCGGTGGGGGGCAGAAGGGCGGAGAGGGGAGCGCGCGCGCGGCTGGGGGCGGGGCTGGGGAGATGGAAGCAGGGACTGGAACTCGCGGAAGCGGGCGACGGAGCCGGGGGCCGGGGAGGGACCGAGGGGGGCTCGCGGGCCGGACTGGAACTGGGCCTGCAGCGAGGAAGGGCCGCGAGCGCGCGGAGCGCCGAGGCCGCGCGGGGCTTGCTGGGAAAGCGAGTTTCTGCGCTCGCCGATGACAAGCCCGGAAGCGGAGGCCAGAGCGATCCGGCGGCCCCGAGCTCCGGGGGTTCCGGGGCCAAGCCCCTGGGGCCTGGACGTCTGTGCGTTCTGGCAGAGGACGCCTCTAACCTCGGCGCTGCCGCTGCGCTGCGCTCCTTGGGTGTATCCCGCCTCACTGTAAAGAGACGTAGTCTCCGGATCCGTAACAAATTCCTAACAAAGTTCACTTAGCTGTTATTCTTCAAGCAAAAATGTCTTGTGTTTCTACCCAGACGTCATAGCCACTAACGTGGCAAAGACTCTGTGGTAACATAACCTATGACCCTCAAGAACGAAAAGTTCGCGCTTGCAGCGCGAAAAGGAAATAATCCTTCCCGGTGGCTGGTCCTCCAGGTTCTTAACCTGGTGCTGAGCGCTGAGGGAAACACCCAGGTGCACGGTGGAGCCTCCGCCTGCAGAACTGTGCTGCGGGACAGGAGTGGACTGGGAATTTCTCCCAGATGCATGGAAACGATAATCAACTGCAGAAGGTGACACTTTGCACGAGACGGGAAAGGGGATCCTGCACCCGAGAACTTTAGCACTGCAACTATTAGGGATTCGAAGTGTAATAACAAGTAACTGCTTAGTTCCAGGGGTATCAAAGTAGATTAACTAGAGTAACTTTTTCTGTTTGCTTGTATTTTAAATAAATTTTATTGGTACATTTTAGATATACATAGTACTCACCATAGGGAATTTGTTCCTATACATGATATATCTTGGTTCTTTTTCCCCCCCCATATCCCTCCACTCCCTTCAACCCCTCTTCCCACAGTAAGGTTTAGACACAGTTAAGAATCCAGATTTGCAAGGCAACATCCTCTGCCGCATAGAACACTGAACCACACCTTAACATGGTAACAAACTGACATTTTGCTATTTTGAAATTTACCCGTCATCTTTTGCAAATCAGAGGTGCAGGTGCAAATATGGATGGAGAGGAGCTTGCATGCTTTACTGCCAAACACACTTTTTGCCTTTTTATAGTTCCTTTTTCTCCAGGAATATGTTCTGGCAAGGTAAAGCAGATGTTCTTTCGAATCATCCATTACTGGGTTGCTGGTTTACTTTTTTAAAATTAGCTTCCAAATTTCATTTGTGTTTTCCTATTTAAGATATATATATATATATATATATATATATATATATATATTTATATATATATATATATATTTTTGGCTTTGTGAGACAGGATCTCACAGTTCAGGCTGATCTTGAGCTCACTTTGTAGCCCAGGTTGGCCTCGAACTCATAATGATCCTTCTGCCTCAGCCTCCGGACTGCTGGGATTACAGGTGTGCGCCACCACGCCCAGTTTAAATCATATATTCTACTTTGATTCTAACAGGAAACAACTGCTATATTTTAGGATATCATCAGTTCTATATAGAGCACCTTTATAGAGCTTGAAGGCAGGTGTTTTAGATTTTAAAAATAAGTGCCATTCATTTTACACATAAAGGAAAAATTTCTCAGGAAGATATTGTAAAATAACATTGTAAAATCATTTGAATCAGATAACACTGTAAAATCAATTGAATCAGTTATAAAACTCAGTGTGAAATTAAAGTGGTTCATAGTCATAGTACACATACTCAAATATATTGGTAACTAAAACTTGGAGGTTTTCTTTAAAGCAGAACATATTTAAAAGTTTTATTCAAAGTATGTAAAAAAGAAAAACCACCCTCAGAACTCAGTCATGAGCAAAAGAAGCAATTAAAAGATAGGCAAATGATATTTGAACAGATACTTTACCAAAAAAAAAACAGTCCAAGTGACAACATGAAAATACTTTGTGTTCCACCTCATTAAATCATTAGAAAAATATGAAGGAAAATCACTGCATTTCTATTACTATAAGTGGGAAAAAGACTGTACAGGTGTTGGTGAGGATGAAAGTGGTGAAACAAATGTATTCACACAATGCTGGCAGGAACTCAAGAGCTTCAGGCACTTTTTTTTTCCACTATTGGGACTGAACCCAGGGCCTTTGCCCTGAGCTACAACCCAGCCCTTTTTATTTTCTATCTATCTATCTATCTGTCATCATCTATCTGTCTATCTATCTATTGAGACAGGGTCTGGCTATGTAGCAGGCTGAACCTGAAGTCACAGTGTAGCCCGAGGAGGCCTCAAACTCGGTGATCCTCCTCCTGCCTCAGCCTACTGAGTGCTGAGGTTACAGGCATGCTCAGGAACCCTTGGAAACGTTCCTAGTGGCCTTACCTGTAATCACCAAAAACTGAAAACACATAAGGAACACTTTGCCTCACTTTCACTTTTCAACTACAGCACTTTAGTATTGTTTTTGACTGGTGTGTTGATGCTTCTTAAGGTTTTACACTGAAATAATTGTCAGGATATAGGGACTGCTTACCAAAGGGCAGCAGGTATTAGATCAAATGTTAAGAGACTTCCTTGAAAACTATTTTACCTTTAAAAACTCATGTAAAGTTTTCTTTTTATTTCATGATGTATTCACGTTTTTATTATAAGAATCATCTTTTTAAATTCTTTACCAGGGCTGGGAGTGTGGGTCAGTGGTAGAACACGTGTTTAGCATGTATAAAAGCTTGGGTTCTATTCCTCAGTAGTTAACACACACACACACATACACACACACTTTACTAATTCATTTTCTTATTTTAAATCCTTAAGTAAATTGCCTCTGCAGGAAGAGACATGTCTTCATTTGTGACTTCCCATACTTCTCTATATTGAAAGGCCCAATATTTGCAAGATTTGCTTCTGCTAGCTTGAAAAGCCCTGGTAAATATAATGCCTAAGAGATTATACTTTTAATTGAACATAATCATGGTTGTATACCCAATATTCATAAGGGAATTTTTGTCTGTTTTATGACTAGATCCAGTCCTTATAATAAGGATACATCCAGATTTTCAATACAGTATCTGTAGAATCAATGAAAAAGGTGAGTAAAGTAAGCAAACTTTTAAACAAATACACTCATGAGAATGCAATAAAAGTTCAATAGATTTGAAATAACCATTTTATTTTTGCTACTGCGGTAGCAAAATATTTCCAAATTCTGCTAAGAAGATTTGACTAATTCCTTAATAGTAGTACTTAAAGTGTATATAAGCTTTTTGGAAAGCAAAGCCATCAATATACACATAGTCTTTGACATATTTTATCTTAATAATTCAGTGGAAGCAAAAAGGATGTGTTTACATGAATATAGTATTCCATAAGAATCCCAATTGGAAGCATTCACATTTTGATACTAGCTTAAATAGTTCATCAACATAAATGAATAATTAGCCAATAAAAAAGTATAAAACTAAAGAGATGCCATTGAATAGCTATTACACTGCTAGGCCTTTCTAGGTGCCATGCACATGTTTTTCTCAGGTAATAGTCACAATTTCAATGATACAACAACCCAGTGAGGTAGGCAGCTACTCTTGCTTCCATCTACTTTACAAACTGGGTGAAGTGGGAACCTAAAGGTTAATTTGTCCCTGAGCACAAAGCGGCAGCAACAGGATTGGAATTAGAACCCAAGCTCTCACTCTGCTACCTTAACATCCATGAGCACTTAATATAAACACAGTATACATATAGAGATAGTAAGGTGTAATATAAAGTGGTACTGATGGAATTGTATAATACATGTCATTTATGTAAATGTGTCCATGGATTTGTCTGTCACTCTAGAAAGTGGTCTGTGGAATACACAAACTAGTAACAGTATATTGCTAAGGGAAAAAGGAAAGAGGGCAGGGCCATCTAACTTTTATTTTATTTTAGTGCTGGGGATCTGGGCTATACACTGGATAAGCACTCTAACACTTGAGTTATAACCCCAGCCCCAGGCTTTAACTTTTTACCCTATATAATTTTGTATTAACTGACTTTTTAAAAATGCATGAATTCATGTTAATTTTATTTTTCTTAACTTAAAGCATTGAGCTGATGTTAAATTCCAAGACAGTTGAAAATCCTAGAAGGACATAACACAAGTATAGTATCTACCAGTGATGGTGAACCTTTCCGTGCTACAAACAGCCTGCTGTGGCACACATACTATACACTTGCTGCCACTGGTATATGCTATACAAGGGGGATCAAAAGATTCATCTGTATATTTTTAAAAATTAGCACAGTAAAAGACACATTGCCAGAAAAGATGGAGTGCATTCGAAGTGAGGGTATTTCAAGAGGGACTAAGGACAGTGTGTCTTTTACTTTAATAAAGTTTTAAATTTAAATGTTCACTATTTTTTTTATTATACTTCACTGATCAAACATTTATGGCAATTTCTGTCAAATAAAAATGATGTATCCTAATCCACCTTTTTCACCAGATCTGGCTCCATGGACTCTGGCTCTTCCCCAAGGTCAAGTGACCATAGAAGGCAAATGTTTTGAATAGATTCAGGACGTCAAAGAACGCCTGAGAGTGCAACGGAAGACTTTTATAAAGGAGGACCTCTAGCACTGCTTCAGAAAGTAGCAAAAACGAGAGAAAGTGACAAAAACAGGGAGATGAGTGGATCCATAGGGAAATGGGGTATTTTGAGGGGGATCAGTGGCAATGTCTTTTACTGTCATCAAACCTTTAAATTAAAAAACTCTTCGTAATTTTTTATCACACCTCATAGTTTGGATCTTAAATGCCCCCACCCAGCCACCCAAGGCCCACGGGTAAAGGCGCGGTCCCCATAGAGGCAATACTGAGAGGTGGGCCTAAAGGGAAGTCTTTAGGCCCTTGGAGAATATACCTAATGGGGATTATGGGACTCCGGTCCCTTTCATTTCTTCTTTGTAGCCTGTGATGTAAGTTGTTTTTCTCAGCCAAGAACTACTACCATAAGGCGCTTCCTCACCACAGGCCCCAAACAAGAGAGTCAACCTGTCATGAATTGGAACATCCAAAACTGTGAGCAAAACAAACGTTTCTTTATAAAAGTATTATCTCAGGTATTTTGTTATAAAAATGGAAAGCTGACTGACAGTATACAGCACTTACCCCAAGCAAGGAGCAGTGGTGCATGTCATAATTCTAGCTACTGGCGAGATTGAGGTAGGATGATGGCAAGTTTAAGGCCAGCCATTTTTTCCACAAAAAAATAAAGGCCTGGGGATGGAGCTTGGTCTCAGGCTTAGATTCAGTTCCTAAGAGCACACATACACACATACCAAAGGTGCTGTGGCAAAAATGGTGAAGTATTATGTATTCAGTTTGAAAACAAATTTGGGTTTTGAATTTATATCTTGGATATAGAAATGTTTACTTCAACATCTCTTCTCTACCACCAGTATTTTTGCTATTCCCCACTCTGCATTTAGGGTAGTACTTTAAATTTAATGGAAATTATAAATAGAAATCACACTGCCTAATATAGGCAGCTACCTACTCTTAGTTCAGCTTTTAAATTTAAAAATAAGAGGTGAACTGTAAAAGAGAGTTGCAAGAGAAAAATGCTTTAAAGGGTCCCCGTTTTGACCTGTTGCTCCTTGCCCTACCCTTCTGTAGCAGTCAGAATCAGTGTTCTCCAAAGATGTCCGTGTCCAAACCCTGTGGACCTACAAATATATCACCTTACACGGCAACAGGATTTTTGCAGATCATTACATTAAGGATCTTGAGATGGAGAGAGCGGCCTGGATTAGCCACGTGGGCTGAGTATAAGCACAAGGGTACTTGTGTAATAGAAGAGGCAAGCAGGAGATTTAGATATTTGAAGAAGCTGTGCCCATAGTTTTGAAAATACAGGAAAAGGCCCGGAGTTAAGGGAAGAGGCAGCCTCCAGGGACCGGACAAAGAAAGTCTCTAGAGGCTCCAGAAAGGAATACAGTCCTTCTACCACCTTGATTTTAGCCCAGTCAGATGTGTTTTTCTTACTTCTGGCCTCTAGAATCTTAGTAAATTTGTATTATGTTAAGTAACTAAATTTGTGGTAATTGATTAGTGCTACAAGACAAACTAATATTTTGTCTGAACTTTTCAAATTTTCTGTAATAAAATTTATCTTTTTCTCTTCAAAACGTGATTTTTCGTGTGTTCAAATTTTAGCTTTTGTACAAAAATAAGCCAGCATTGAAAATGAAAGACAGGAACTCCAAATTCCAAGAGAGGATACACAGAGCATTAAAAGGAGAAATAATTTATCAGATTACTAAAATCCTTAAGGCTGGGTTATCACTCATTAGTGGAAAAGATGACATCCACCAAGATATGAACATGTGTGTATGTATCCTTTTAAAGTCTAATGTTACAGACTAATATTCTGAATGTTATCACTTTCCACTTTATCAGAGACAATAATTTACTTTATGTGTTTGTTATAGTTGATACACTGTGTCAACTTGAGTTTAGGTTAACTAAGTGACTCAGCAGGGGGCCAGGGTCCTCACTTTGTACATATCCTGAGCCTGTGCAAGAGAAGGGTATGGAGATAGTGAGGGTGTAAAGGACCCACGCTAGGGTTGAGAGCCTGGTTATAATGTAAGGGAGGAAAAGAGGCTTGCTCCCCTCCCCCCTGTGCCCTTGCTGCTTTTGCTGTCTTCTGCCGTCTTGAACTGTTGCCCCTGTGCCCTGCCACCCTGCCTTGGAGCCAGCTTATTACAAACTGAAACCGCCACAAACTGTGAGCTAAATAAACCTTTCCTTCCTTTATAAATGTTGGATGTTGGGTATTTTGTCTTAGCAACAAGAGAAAAGTAACCAAGACACTTTTTTTTAAATCTAATCTTTTCTACTGGCCTGGTATGTACAAGTATTGCTAGAGGGAAATGTGGAAATTTTAGGAGAATCTGTGATTATTTCAGGCTAATGGCATTTAGTATGCTAGGTCAAGGAGTAGTACATAATGCTTATGATGTTTGAGACAGCCATGTAAAAGGAAGATGTCTCTGTGTTATATTCAACTGTTACCAAGTCATGTAAGTGAAAAATTTGATTATAATTCTTTAAACCTAGACTCAAATTCCTTTCCACCTATAAACACAAGTGCATGAGTATTCTTCATAGTTTTAAAATACCCTGAGTAGGGGCTGGTGATATAGCTCAGTGGAATAAGCGCTTGCCTAGAAAGCGCAGGGTCCTGAGTTCGATCCCCAGTACCACAAAAAAAAAAAAAAATACCCTGAGTAAAAGGGATGCACCTTGAGGCCATACTGTTAAGTGAAATAAATTGACACATGTGTAAATACCACATTGCTTCTGGTGTGAGAGAGTATAAATAAGGACCAAAATATATAATAGATATTGTGAAATAGGAAGAAAATGTTCAAATGGAAGGGGAACTAGGGAGGGCGGAGAGGGAAAGGAAGGAAGGGAAAAGAAAAAATGATGAGAAAAGAAGGAAAAGTGGAAGTGGACCTTTTGTAAATAAAGAGGGAAGAGGGGTTGAAGAGAGGGCAGGGGAGTGGGGAAAATAATCAAATTATATAATGTACAGGTACAAATTCCCTAGAATGAATATGATCATTATGTATACCTAAAATGTATCAATAAACTTAACTAATTAAAAAATAAAATACACTATTTCAAGATCAATTACCATGTGATTTAGGGGGATATTGTGTATTTTATTATTAACACTTAAGAGCTCACATCACTGAACATAACAGCCCACCAATATCTACCCAGCTTTGTAGTGACTGAGTTCATGGTGATTTACATACGTATTGCAATATTAGTTGTGCCTGAAAGAGGTTTTATTATAAATCTCTGCTTCTCCTCCAGGAGGGCTGAAATAATTTCTCTAAATATCCATCCATTTATTCATCCCTCCCATAATTGTATCTGCTGTCTTGCCTTCTTCCCTTTCAATCAGAATTCTTCAAAAAGTATTTTGACTTCATCACCTCATCAATCTTCAGTCATCTTGTAGTAAATTGTCTTTGGAATTGTGGCCACAGAAGTCACCAAAACCTATCACATCTAATGACATTTGTAAAAAGAAATTAACATTCATTGTGCCTGAATTTTCTACACCATTTCACATTTCTTCGCTTTAGACAAAATTTTCATTGTTTGATTTCTGTGCTATCACTTCCATGATTTCCATCCCTCGATCTCCTTTGCCTTCTCTGTGCTGCCTTCTCCTCACATGCTGGAATTCTCTGATGGCCATGGTAGCCCTCTTTGCGCTCCACACTTTTCCTCCTAGGAAATATCAGCTACTTCTATGATTTCACTGATTTCCTACGATTTACAAGTTCTTATTTTCAGTCCCAACTCTGCATGTGAACTCCACCTTTCTTCAGCTGGAAACACTGAACACAAAACAATGAACGTGTCTCAAAATGCAACTCACTTCCTACCCACAATCCTTATTACCCTTGTATCCCATTGCAAATTAATGGCACCACTCACCACCTAGCATTTCAAATAAGAACTTGATAATTTTGGACACTATTTTTATTCTCTCTCCATTATCCTCTCCTTTCCACCTTCACTGGCAGTGCATCCATTCTGGCTTTCATATCTCACTTGGTTATGGCAAGTCCTTTAGTTGGTCCCCTATCTTCTAGCCACATGCAATCCAATAGGGCCTTCACAAAGGAACCTGTGGGATCTATTCACACATAAATCTGTTATCCTGTCCTGTTTTAAAAAGCCAACTATGAGGCAGAAAGGAGAGGAGCTGTTGCCTCGGTATAGCTAGGGGCCTTGGAGAGAAGTGGGGAGTGACTAATGAGTACAAATCACTTGCGAGGGTCCTGAAGTGTTCTAAAATTGGTTACGGTAATGAAGTATCTCAGGGATGGGATGAAACCTTAAACGTGAAATATATTTTTTATAGACCTTGTAAACATAGCCTGAAGGTAATTTTATGCAGTGTTTTTAATGCATGTGTGTTTTGAGTATGAATTGTCACCTGAGCATCAGCATATTTGTGTCAGTTCTTTTGCTTCTCATTCTAAAGAGCAAGACGCCGGACTCCGATAAATGTTATACAGCATAGGTTTGTGCTGCAAGGCACTGAGCTTGGGGAATCGAGCGCTTTTATAGTAAACGGTACATAAACCTGTTCATTTTTTGTTGTTTGTGGTAGGGGAAATGTTACCTCATCTCTGAAGTTTATAAGCTGCAAAATAACTCAGGAATAATGGGGGTAAAATATTAGCCAGGATTTTGTTAATTTGGCACATTCAAGTTTCAGGATTCATACAGGGGTGCAAGAGGCCCAAGAAAAGCTGTTTCTTTCAGTAGTATCCATGTTAGCATCTCTAAAGGAAAGTCCTTTAGTCAATTCTTTTGGTGGGGTATTTTTGCCTTTTTTATACATTAAAAGAATGAATTAAACATAAAGAATGGTTTTTACTCATTTTTAGCATTGCTTCCTTGGCCAAACAATGATACCTTCTCTTTGAAGTTAAAAGGTTTTTGGTTTGCAAAATGCTACAATTACCTAGACAAGAAAACCTGAAATTATCCTTGTAATTCCGCTGCAAATTTAGGACCTTCAGTTTGGGTTCATGGTGGTTAATGGAGCATAAATGATTATCTCTTCTCCATGCCAAAACCATGTTATTAGAGTTAAGCATCGAAGAGAACACACCCCAAACAGCTCAGGAAAATAGCAGGAGAAATGTCTGTGGACCTCACTTACCAATGTATTGAAGACAGGACACAGGAATGTACTGATATGTAACGTATTGGTGCCTGGGGTTAAGGGTGTAACTCAGTGGTAGACTGTGAGAATAGCACCTGAGGTCTTGAATTCACTCCCCAACACCAAAAACAAATGAAAAACTGTATTGATGGTCACCATAACTCAAATATTACAAAGATGACTTTACAAAGCAGAAGTAGGAGCTCAATTTCACAATGGCATCTTAAAGATCCAAATTAGGAGCCCAGGTGAGCAAGAGTGACGGCAGCACAAAACGTGTGACTGAAATTGTCTATGGGGAGATGTGCTAACTAGTCTCCATGCAGTTTCCTGCTTGCGCAGTAACTGCTGGTGCGTTTATTTCCAGGCAAAAATGGGAATCTTTAAATAAATTAAAGTACATTTCTGCCTTGGGAAAGCTCCAACTTCTAGTTGGTATCACAGGAAAAAACTCCTTTCATTTTAATATTTGAGATCACTCCAGCTGTTATTAGCTTACTCAAGTTACGGATTTTATTTTTATATCAATTATAGCTTCAATAATATACATATCAAAAGTAGTAGTTCAGCCAATAAAAGCTAAGGCATAGAATGGGAAGACATATTAGAATAGGTGTGTTAATTTCTTCATTGTATGCACCAGACAGGCAAGAAATAATGTCTAAAATTGATGGCTTGCTCAGGCATGCTGGCACATCCTATAATCATAGCACTTGGAAGGCTGAGGCAGGAGGATTCCTGAGTCTGTGGCCAGCCTAGGCTACACAGTAAGTTCAAGGCCAGTTTAAACTATATAGTGAGAAACCTATCTATAAATAAATAAATAATGGCTTGATAAACAAAAGTTTATTATTTAAAGGTATCAAGGTAACCTAAAAAGGTAACCTAAAAAAGACAAAGAACTCATCTCTCGTAAGGATAAACAAATAAAATAAATCTTGATAAACCAATACATTAGACCTAATTATCTTATTTAAAATTTTCACCAAAGAGATGTGATGGTTGATACCAGTGATTTGAGTGTGGATGCTGGATGGTTTTCTATTGCTTTAACCATGTACATGTATTGCTCTGGGTATAACTTTTAAATGGGAAAACGTTAGGGCCTGTTTCTTCTAGTTTTTCTGAGGGCCTACTTCAGTGAAAACTTTTATGGATGCTTGTTCATTGATTTTATTTTTCTAATTACCTCACTGGACCAAAAATAGAGTAACATTGTGACATTTTCTAAAAAGCTAAATCACTTTCCATAAGCAAAATTATATAATGATAATCTTAAATTGGAAAGGAATATTGTAACCACAATTTAAGATAAGGCATTTGGTTCTAGCTACTTTAGGCAGTACTACTGCTTTAAGGAAACAGGTGAAACAGTGGACCCGTAACTTACAAATTCCATTTGTTCACAGGGCTGGTTGTAACTCAAGTTGGTTGTAAACCAAGACTATTTTTCCCATAAGATATACTGGAAATGCCCATGTGTTTCGAATCTCTCTAAGTACCCCTTAACTAACCTTTTCATAATAAGAAGGGTTGTATAATGTACATAATTTATCAGAAAAACTAGTAACTTCTCTAGTATAGTCCCCAAAACTTTATAAAATGTGCCTATTTTACCAGAAACTATTTTATACTGTGCTCACCATTCAAGTTGACATCTTTGGCTTGCAAAAAACACAAAATGGAAGGTGGTTATTGTTTGGAAGGAGAGTCCCCTTCCATAAGAATATTAGTAATGTCTCTGGTGTCTTTGTCTCACTAGGGTCACTGGTATCCTGTCGGTAGCCCACTAAGACTTGCTTCTAGCTCATCAGGTCTTGTCCTTTTCAGAACTAAAAACTGATCTAGGGTTATCTGTTTCTGTCTTTACCACTGCACTGTAGTATGACATGACATTGTCATTAAGCCAGTAATGCAATGATTGGCTTTTCTCTGTCTGGGTGGGTCTTCTCTACAAATGTTTGTAGTTCTGTTTATTTTTTCAGGATATCCCTTATTTCAGAAGAACTTTACTATACTGTTTGTTGTAACTCCCCCTCCTCTGCAGAAAGCTCTTCAGCTGCCATTCTGTTGCTCAACCAAGTCACTGAAATTCCTCTGTAAACAATTCCTTTGAGTGTTCCTGCACCAGTTCATCACCACTGTCTTCCTGCAAGCCTATGGACCCTGCTACAGTGACAATGTCATCAAGCACAAGGTCATTTGATGGCTGAGGCTCCTCTGCACAGTCTTCAAAGTCTCTCTCCTGTATAATTTTAGGCTATACTCTTCCAGGCAGAGCTCGATGTCCTTACAGAGACACTGGCCCAGGATTTCTCAGCTAAACTCACACAGGAAAGGATGTTGTAATGTTCCTAACAGAACTCTTTAAGGGTTAAATCTGCACCTGAGACCACCTGGAAGCACTTCAGAACAGTTCCTTGATGTGTATCTTCTTAAAGTTAGCTATAACCTGCTGGTCCATAGGCTGCAGTACCTCTGCTGCAGTTGTATTAGGTGGGAGGAACTCAACTGAAATATGAGAATTCTTCAGCCAATTCTTCCAAATCTCATGGGTGAGCAGGAGCATTGTCCATGATGAGCAGAGCCTTGAGTGGTAAACTTTTGTTCTCTAGATATTTCTTAATAGGACAAAAAGACTCTGAGTACTCAAGAAAAAGTACTCTTGTTACCTGGGCTTTTGCATTAGCTCTCTACCATGAACTCTGCCCTATTCTTCATGAATTTATGTTCTCTGCACCTGCTAGAGGCCTCAGAGTGATAAACCAAGAGGCTTTATCTTGGGCTGCCCACTTGCATCAGCACATAGCAGTAAGGTTAGTCTAGCCTTCATAGGCGTGTGGCCTGGCATTTTCTTCTTTTCCTGGCTAGTGTATGTTCTCAGGCCACTTTCATCTCAGTTGAAAACTTGATGAGAGCAAAAGCTGTTTCTCTGTGTTATTCTGAAATGGTACAATTTTCAACAGCCTTTTTTATCAGCACTGGCTGCTTCACCATGACTAGCTATGCTATGAACCCAAGCTCTCACTTTAAAATTATAAAACCAGGATGAAATGTTGCACCAGTATCACTCATTGATGGATTATTCCTTACAGTATCTGCATTTAGAGCCCTAGCTTTTTCACAAACTGAAGACTCAGGCTATATATTATCTGCCAACTGCCTTTCCTTTATCCATACTAATAGCCTTTCCACCTTGTCTAATACTGTCTGTCTTGACTTCTAATTTGAGTAACACCTTTAGTAACACTAGCTTCCTTATACACACCATTTCTAAGATTGTCTAGAGGGTGGATTTTGTTATGCTGTGCATATTAGTGAGATTAGTCACATGAATGCCACTCTCACATTTCTCCACAATTTCCTTCAATTGTGATTGCTTTCTTTCCCATCCTTCTTTAGCATCTTTCCTATTTTTTTTTTCTTTTTTGGCACCATTTTGATAGCAGTAATTGTAGCAATTATATAAGGACTGACCGAAGTGACATCCACAAACACATCCACCTGAGATCAGACTGATGCTTACAAATGTTTACACTTTTCTGGCACCATGAGTCTTTGTTTACAACCGGAACTCAAGATTTTGGTCATCGGTTAAATCTAAAATTCCAGTTGTAACCCAAGTTCTTTGTATGTGTGGCCAGTTGTAAGTCAAGGACCCACTGTATCTCCATACAGGATCAGAAATTAGAAAAAGAAATGAAATTAAACTTTCTAAGTCCTAGAAATGTTGAAAGAAATCCTAACTGAGGGCTTTTAGCCCGATTTGATTCTTTTACTCTTTTGCTTACATTTTTGTTACATATTTTACATCTAATTTACATTGGTGAAATTCAGTAGCAGACATCCTTTAGTTTCAAAGAAATAAACCAGAAGTGGTTTTTACTAGGTACAGATTCTCATTCTGTTCATTTTTTTTCTCCTTAGCAACTGTTTTGCCAAGCTTTCTCAAGCTCTTCCTTTATTCTACTGACTACTACCCTTATAGGAAATACTGGGGTCTACAGTACTGCAAACATAAGCATCCCACTTAATTTTCCTTGATGGACTCGTAAGGGAAAAATTTTTGGAGACACTGGATCTTGCCAACTTGATTTTAAAATATCCTATTTCTTAGGTTTTCACTAAGGGATCTTGGGAAGCATTCCTAACCATTAACAAGTCAGATTAGTTCCTCAAATCATGTAATCCCATGCTGCCTAGTACTTCCCTTCTGTGTAAAATATTTTTTTACTTATTTTAATGTCTCTCTTCTTCACTAAAAATTGAAGTGTAATGAGCTATGTCTTTCTCACCAGATTATACCTTATGTTTAGCAAAGTACCTGGCACATAATAGAGTCCACAGAAATGTTCTCTAGATGATATCCACCTAGTCCATGAATTATACTTTGAAAATACCACCTTTGGAAGAGTAATCTCTAAAGCAACAGACTCGCTTAGCAATAATTACTGTAGCTTCTTGAAGTGAAGCAGTTGATCTTTCATATAACCATGGATTTTTAAATGTACCAGTACTGGTCACCTAAGAAATTCTGAAACCTTTCTGGAAGCATCCACAATTTTGGAGGCAGGAAGATAAACCCAAACAAGGAATTTGGGGTAGAGGATGGAGGTTCAGAAGGAGATCTAGTCAGAAATGAAATAAAAGTCAGGCACTATACCGTACAGTGAAGTGAGCTCAAACCACCTGTGTGTCAAACAAGCTAGATTTGATAACACAAGTCTGCAAACCACATTTTACTCCTTTGCTAATTTAAGAATGTAGCACTGAGGTTAAGCACACATGTATAGTGTGATGATTATCTGAGTTTAAACCCCAGCTCTGCCACTAACTCTAAAATGTTAAACTACCTATTCTATGAGTTTGTTTCCTGCAAGATGAAGACAATGATGGTAGCCAACCACAACATGCTGTTTAAATAGCTGACTTAATGATTGTACGTTAAATGCTTAGCCTATTGCTTGGATATAGGGAAAGAAGTCACTAAAAAAATAGATACTATGAACGTGGCTCTTCCTTGACTTCACCACTGTGAGAATGTGAGCTCTAGAGCACAGGTAATTTGTTCCTAAAGAAACTTGGGTTTTGTTCAGTATTCATTCTGAATGAATGTATGACTATGTAATATGGTGATTCCATAAATAAAATATAAAAGTCAGTCCCTACTTTTCAGGTAGACTCATCTTATACTATACAGAGAGCCAATAAACAGGAATAAGCCTCTCAGGTTCTCACACATTTTTTCTGTTTTTCAGGTAAGAACTATGTGATACGACAAATGGTCAAAGACAGGTTGAGTTCTAAGGAGTAAAATTTGAAGGGCCTATGAGTTTTTCACCTCAGTGTACATACAGTTCAGAAAATTTTTCTATGTAATTATAATTATTAGAAAGTTATTCAGTCAGAACTGCAGTTAATAGATTCTGAAAGAACCACTCAATAAAAATAAAATCCATAATGAACTGTCATAAATAGTATGTTTATCTGACTTTATTCACTGAGGAGTATTTGAGGGTTCTGTCTTGATGGTGTTGTGACCAACAGCATGCAAATACAAGACCTCAAGTCCAAGCTTGGGACTATAGTCACAGCATAAAGTAAAGGTAGTTAAGATTAATTTACTCAGTGCTCATACCCATCAGTACTACCCTCAGCTAGATCAACCGTAATTATGTGGTCAGCAAAACATAAGGGTAATAATTGTAAAACCACAAGGTCACAGTAGAAATGGAGGCCTTGAAAAGTTCCGTGACTTGACTTACATTACAGAGCACAGTTCTCCAGATTCTCAGTGTTTCACATGCTTATAAAGCCCGCCTACAAATACTTGAATATGCCAACATTTAGTTTTTAGTCCATTAAGAATATACCACAATAAGTTTTAAATGTAACAAAATAAACACGTGTCCTATATGTGAGGATTCATCCTACTTAAATGGCAACTAAATTCTACTGCACAAATATTTGAGTGTTTACGTCAGGCACTGTTCAATTCCTCACAACCCTAAGAGGGGATGTCAATATCATCTTCCCAAGGTAACACTGAAGCTGAGAGCACACAATAAGCAGCATGCCAAGACTTGGATATAGGAAGTCTGTCATCAGAGGCTACATGCTAACTACTGAGTATATCTACTCTAATAAAATGAACGTTAAGCTTATATACTAAAATTTAAAAGTTGAAATGGAGTGTTGATTCCTAAGATGTACAGGTTCAGTTTAGTGCTATTTTCTGTATTTCCCCTCATTTCATTAAGTTGTAGTTTAAATATTACAACTTAATGCGAAGTCAGGCACAGTGGGGCACACCTGTAAGCCCAGCTCTGTGGGTGGCTGAGGCAGAAAGATCACACATTTGAGGTCAGCTTGGGCAGCTTAGCAACTTAGAGACTCAGTCTCAAAATAAAGGGAGAGGAGAGGATCAAAAAAAGACAACCAACAACAAACCCAAGTTCTCTATTTGAGCAGGTCTTTGTTTTTAAATACTCAGTAAACATTACATGGCTCAAAAGTCAAGAAATTTTGCTCTTTTCTAATTGGGTTTTATTTAGTGTTAAGTTTACATTAAGGGAAGAAATTACTGTCCTGCATGATAACTTAAGGAAGTTTAAAAATAAAACTTTATTACACTAAGAATTCCTTTATAAAACTGAACTATTTATTAATGTGTTATAATATTAAGGTAAAATTCCAGAAAGCTAAAGAATAAAACATTACTTTTAAAAAGTAATGTGGAGAAATTTGAGAGGGGGAAAAAATCAGTATGTATTATAGTTTTATTATAGATTTAAGAAGAAAATTTCAAATACTGTACAGTGAGGTGTGCTGCAGAGCACTATACACTGTTATGCTATTACCAATTATTCATTAGTTAAATATATTATATACCATAGTCACAAAATCAGAAAATAATGGATAACAATTAATGCCTTAATGATGATGTCACAGCTATACTATTTTACTGAGCGGCTAAACCATTTGCTATTTAATTTTTTCTAAATATTTACACTATTACTGCTTATTTGTATATATCATAAATAGCATTTTCGCCAAAAGTAGACTCTCCAGTTCTAACTCTTGAAGTCAAATAAACCTGAAAATATTGATAACCTTTTCAGTCTTTTATTGCTCTACCACAGGGAAAAAGGCTCAGGAAGGGATTTCCTGCATTCTAAAGAAATGTATGCAATACCTTAAAATTTAAAGCACATAACATCAACTAAAACTTTTTTCTTTGCTAGTTTTTCCTTTTCTTTTACAAGAGAATTATTGTATTAACATTATACTACAAAACCATGTAAACTCCATAATTTAAAAATTGAAATGTCAGATATACATGTAATGGCATTTTCTCCAATAATTCACAATTTTTACAATTTCTGCTATTTTGGAACAAATGTTAAAATTCTAACAATTCAAGTATCATTAAATATGAGTTGAAACACTTAGCATCTCAAAGATTTATCAAGAATGGCAGAATCTGTAGATAACTTTATTAACACTGGTGACATCTCTCTCCTTTGTTACTTATTCCTTACATATGTATTTTCATTGTGGTATATTTTCCCAAATAGTTGTTTGAAAATTAACTTCTTATATTAACCTGAAGAACCTCAAGGTTGTTCAACTTTGTTGAATTATAAACCTTGAAAGGTTAAAACATGTCTACCCAGTTAAAAATATGTACCTTACTATTACTGTTATAAAAGTTCATTTTAAACTCCTCATAGGATGAGTGGAATTTAAACCAATTTTGTAAAGTTTTGCTATTATGAAAACCTTAAGATGGAGACCTTGCTTTGAAACTCTCAAAATCTATGCTACCATATCTTGGTAAGGGCCAATTAAGATTACTTTTGAGAAATGAGGACCAAACTGTACTGATATTCTAAAACAAACATTTTATGGTATTATCAATACATTGCCCTGTTGAACTATAATTAGGAACAGAATTACAAGTTTACTTCCTATTTATTAGGTTAGTGATCATGTAGTCTAAGTAGAGAAATGTTCACCAGCAGACTAATATTATAGTAGTTAACTGCATCAAACAATATTGTTATAAACTCCATTTAGTAGCTAACGTGTGATATGGCAGCAAAATTCTCAAAAAGCTATCATTAGTAGCAATGTATGTGAATTGCTGGCAAGGGATCTTCCCTGAGGTAACAGACCATACGCAAAAGACACTGCTCATTTACAGTATTAATACCTCAAAAAGATCTGCAAGCTGGGCACGGTGACATGTGGTTGTAACCCTAGGACTCTGGGAGGCTGAGACAGGATGTTCAAGACCAGCCTGGGCAACTTGGTGACTTAGTGAGGACCTGTCTCAAAATTTAAAATAAAAAATGGCTGGAGATGTAGCTCAGTGTGAATGCCTAGGGCTCAATCCCCAGTACAGTGATTATTTTTTAAAAATGCAGTAAGTACATGTGACTGGAATTATCTTAATTGGTGGCAGCAGCCTTGATAATAAAAACCAAATTAAGAATCATAGGAAGAAATAAAGTAAAAATTTTAGTCAACAGCACCTGCTACATTTCTAGGCCTCTATCCTAACATTTTTCAATAAAAAAGCTGAAACATAATTTAAAGGGGAGGGGATGAACCTTCGGTTTGCTCTTTAGTTCTTCTGTAACCAGTCCCTTGGAGTTACATACTGTCATCTCCTAATATTTGACAATGTATTGTTTAATCTAGTTGCAACCATTTTCTCATTTCCAATATTCTGAACATATACCATGTTCAACTTTACCTGGATTTTGGATTATCAACTTAAATTTGATAGATTGTAATGGGCAGAAACAAATTACAATATTTTAATGTTCAATGAGACACTACAAATAGAATTCAATTATATGACTAACAGTAATAATGTTGTACCTATGACTGAACAATTATTTTAGTTGATTTGAGATCTCCAGCTTGGACTCAAATATGTAGCACTATCACAAATGTTAGTATACTAAAAAATAATCATTTTACAGTCATATAACCAAATAGAAGGCGGGGTAACATTTAAAACTTAAACCCTGTCCTAAAACTTGTTTGAAAGGATACCTGGCCCACTTACTAAAAATCATCATTAGTAACAAGTGGGTAGAAAGACTTGCCTAGCATACATGAGGGCCCAGATTAAATACCCAGCACTGAAAAAAATTATTCCACTCATATTTCAACTGATTTAAAGTAATTTTAAGAAATTTGATCACTTCTCCAAATGAAGCCTTTTTTTTTCTTTACTAAGGTGGACTCCAAACTATTGTAATATTCCCACCTACCCAGCTCCTAATTAGCATTACTATCATTAAGAAATAAAACACTGTCAGAGATTAAGCCTATCTTCTAACAGTCACATGTACATTATAATGTATACTGAATTTGAAGTATTTAATAGGGGAAAAAAATTTGTTTCTGGTATTTTCCTTAACTACCAAGCCAGAGGTGAAAATATTTGTTAAAGATGGTAACATAATTTGTCTGGAAGCACTGCATTTTTTGGTTATTGAACAGTTTCCTGTACTTAAACGACCCTCTCCCCACAAAATATGTTTCAGTGGCAAAAAAAGCCAAAACATTTAAGTAGTTATTCAAGTTATACTTATAATTTTTATTAAACATACAAGCTAGCTATGCTAAGTGTTAAATATTATTTGGCAGCTCTCTTACTTTATACAAAACCAGTATATAACAGAAAAGTTCTAAAGTTTCTGGCTGTTTTGATACAGAGAATGATGCTTGAAAGTAAATTTAAAAGTGGGAGACTGGAGATAAGATACTGCAAAGAAAAACGTCATACTATGATAAAAACTAACCCAAGTACATACGTTTTGTTCAGATATACCTACAAAATATTGTCTCTCCATTTTTTCCTTATTCAAAATGGAGTATTTAATATGTAGATTTAGTTAGAGATACTTTCACAGAAAAAAGATCAAAACCTCCCTTACGGGAAAAACAAGTATTGTGTATATCCCTTACAAATCAATAGGCAGAGACCTTTAAACACCTGATTGTATGCTTTCTGATGTACATTTTCTTGGAATGGCAAACAGTTCTGCACCTGTTATAATGTGCAAACAAAGACAGCCAGGCTTTGAATGCTCTGAGAAAGAAATTGTATTAACTTACATTTTGTCTTTCATCCATTCAAATTCAACTTAATTTCAGTGAACAGAGGGAGACAGATTGAAATGTACATTTCAGAATACAGATCTGCAGAACAGGATAAATTAGTGCAATATCAGTCTTGAGATAAACACTTCTGACTCTAAGGAATAAGCATGAAAGCTGTTTCTTGAGGAAAATGGCACTAAAGATTTAATGAATACAGTATTTAAGCAAATGCTGAGTTGACCAGGGTATGGTGCACTAAAATTTGCATCCAAATCCAAGTGAAGCCAACAAATAAAGATAATCTTATGGACTCTAATAAAAAAGGAAACATTTTTGGTTCAGAGGGCCTCAAAGACACTTAGCATATATAGGTTAAATACCACTGATCAAAATGTAACTCATTCATAAAGATAAATTCTTATTTATAAATTCTCTGTAAATCTGACATATTCTGAAAATTAGAAATTAACTACTGCTACCATTATTTTTAAATTTTCTACCACAATTTACAATCAACTCTTCTATAAGATTAAAAAAACATTAGATGGTACTTGACCAGGCCAGGATTCAAAAAATAATGGTAACGTACTATCCATAGAGCACACAATTGGCCATGTTGGCTCAGACAGTAACTAACTGAATCACATTATCGTTCTACAATATTCTTCCCCAACTCTGCTCAAATCGGCAAAATGTTATTTCATTACACTCTATTCTCAAGATGTTTTTGCCAAGAACAGCTATTTCTATATTTATGTTCACAGAAATGTCAGTATTACTGTCTAATAAAATCATTTGGAGAATTTTAAAATATAATTTAGTTTAGATAACCTTCAAATTTACACAAATCTTTAAAACTCTAATAATGTAGGATGGTTATCCTGATAACACCAACATTAGCACAATCTCATTTCCTCTCCAGTTCTGGTCTTTTCTGAAATCATACATTTTTAGTGCAAGAATTTTCATTTTTGAGACATTTAAGACTTTCATGGAATTGAAATTACAGACTTCCAATGAACCACAGAAATGAAAGAACCTTATCTCAGCACATCTAAATATCTACTTTATAGGAATTCAGAGCCAGCCTGGCAGCAGTATATTAAAAGCTATTGCCAATCACACACTTGCTATCATGCACTGAATAACAAGGTATAATCTTTGAAATTATATATGTACAAGATTTTAAATGACTAATCGAGTTATGTGGCCCAGCCAACAAATATTACATATTCACAATAAACATTCTGCCTTTATTAGCGCCTACTTAAATCAAGAATGATCCATTGGCTCAGCTGTATTAGTCATCTCAGCATCTTGACTATCCATTTCTTCAGGTTCCTCCACAGAATTTCCCTTTTGTGCTTTCGCCCTGGTAGAAAATGCTGCCCCCAGTGCATCTGCCACACAGCTCTCAGTTGTTTCTGTATTCAAATTTTCAGTACCACCAGTTAAAGATTCAGACAAGCCAGTCTGAAGATTCGCAGACCTCGCAGAAGAACTCACAACTTCAACTTTTCTTTGAGAAAGATCAGATGGAGACTGCTCTGTACTTTGATCCCGCAAGTGCTTGTCCATTGAAGCCTGAATAGAAGAAACCATTTCCTGCAATTTTTTTCGCTGGGCTTCAACCAAATCAGGATCAAGCTGCCTGCTGTCTCTCATTGTTACTACTCCAGGTGCCATTCGAATAAGCTCACTGTTACTAGGAACAGCTGTGAACGCAGGAGGCTCGGTTTTAGTGGAACTGTTACTGAAGTCTGACCCTGTACTGTGCTTCCTTACAGCTGGAGTTTCCCTGGCTCTTAGATCGAGGTGTGGGTTACTTGATGCAGTCCCTAGAGAATGCCCCTTTCCCTGAAAGGCAGTTACATTGTGGAGCTGCTCAGATTTCTTTTTTACTACTCCACCACTACCTAATTTTAACAGCCCATGTGAGGGACTTGACTCCCTACTTCTCGTTGTGGCCTCTGCTCGGACCTGACTTACAGCCTCTTTCACTAACTCTTCGACATCAGGACCGACAGGGAAATGCCCTGCGGCGTCCACACACAACTCCAGTCTGTCTTCAGAGGCGTTATAGACGAAGGTTCTGCCCGGTAGGTGTGGAAAGGTGCAATGCTTGCCATCAGCCATGCCTAAAGAGGGAAAAGATAGACAACTATGCTTAAATAGTAAATTTTTAGTAACTACGTAGAGGTACTGGATTTAAAAACAAGATTAATAGAAAATTATTTTATTGCAAACAAAACATCATCATCGTCCTACAAGCAGTGTTAGGAAAGGGTTAAATCAGCAGAGCTATAAGAAAAATACAATGCAAACCAGTAAGAAAACAATTTTCTTTGATAAAATTTAAATTATAATTTCAAATAGGCATTAATTTCAATCATACATCAAGTACCAACTAAAAAAATTCCAAGTAGAGCCATATGCGGTGGCAATGCCTGTAATCCCAGCTACTTGGTAGGCTGATGGAGGAAGATCAGAAGTTCTAGGCCAGCCAGGGCAATTAAGTCACTTAATGAGGCCCAGTATCAAAATAAGTAAACAGGGCTGGGAGCTGGGTGTGGTGGTGCATGCCTATAATCCCAGCACTTAGGAGGTTGATGCAGGAAGACTGCAAGTTCAAGGCTACTCTGGGCTACATGGTACATTCACAGCCAACCTGAACAACATCATGAGACCCTATCTCAAGCCACCCTCTCCCTCCCAAAAAAGGGGTTTGGGGATGTAGCTCAGTGGTAAAGACTTGCTTCAGCATGCACAAGGCCCTCAATTCAATCCTCAATATGCACTGAAAAAAAACCCTAGGGTTCTTTGTGAACCCTAAGTAGATTACTGACAGAAACAGACATACAAAAATTAAAGCCACTGGATTAGAGTGTTTGCTCAGTATGCCAGTATGCATGAGGACCTGGGTTAAATCCTTAAGTGCAGAAAAAGTGAGAGATGTGGTTTAAGTAGTATTTGTCCAGGCATATCATGGAATTAGTTTACATCTCCCAATCTCCTACCTTATATATGGATAAACCATGGCTCCACAAATTGAAATTAGCAAAGCAGAAAATTTTGTAAGGAAGTTTTAAATATCCATTTCAACAGATACCACCCACTGTGCTGGGAATTAAAATAGACTAAATAGACTAATTTAAAAATACCCTAATTCTTAGATGAAAGATACTAAGAATCATTCTAATACATTTGACTTAGTGAGGGGTATACTGTACTGTACCTCATCTCTCTTGTTTATGTGAGGATTAAGTGAGAAAACATGGAAAGCACATCCACAGTCCCTAATAAAAGCCAAATATAGTCAATATATTTTAATTCTATTCAAAGGTCTTGCAGTTATTGCCTGCTGCTGCAGCTGTGATGCTTTCCTGGGAAGAAGCTATAGTCCCCCCAAAATTCAACACAGTATTATTTATAATGAAACGCTGGGAAACAACATAAATTTTCAGCACGAAGAAAATGATTAAGTAAACTATGGCCTAAATACTTGATGGAAATAACATGCAGCTATTACAATTTAAATTAGAAAGCCAATATGTCTGATATATGCAGTAAACTAGTTAGAAATGAGCAAAAGTATTAGCACTATAAAATTCAGAGATAGGGATCATGGATAAATTCTGAAATCTCTTCTAGGATATTAAGAATAGTTCTTCCTTTCCTCAAAAAGCTCCAGAGTGTTTCCAATGTACCTCTTTGAGAATATTTTAAATAACCAGAGAAAAGAATTCAATTGCAAATGAATAAATTGTCTGTTTTATACGTTTATAAAATTTTTTGAATTTTAATTATTAAGTTGCATTAAAGTTTCTGTATCACAGTTCAATAATTCCATTATTCACTCACAGCAAAGATATGTTTACCAGTAGTTGCACCTACATTGTTCCTTATATCAAAAAAATAGAAGCCAGCCCAGTAGCACATGCCTACACTCAGCACTGAGAGAGGCTGAGGCAGAAAGACTGTAAGTTCAAATTCCACCTTGGCAATTTTGTGAGTCCCTGTCTCAAAAATACAAAAAAGGGGGCCGGAATTGTATCTCAGCGGGTAAGCATCCCTAGGTTCAGTCACAAGTACTTCACAGAGAAAGAGGGAGAGGGAAAAAAGAGTAGGCAGAAAGGAAAAGAAAGAGACAAATACAGAGACACATCCTGAGTCAGAGAAGAAAAATAAAACTGGAAATTACCCAAAAGTTCATCAGCAGAACAATGGATAAACTGTTTAAGTGACATATCACAACACCACATAACAGTGGGAATGAATGTGCTTGAAACCATCAACAAGGATTAATGTACAGGAGTGTTATACAAAAGTCACAAAAGAATATATATCACACAATTCAGTCTTCACGAAGTTCAAACACAAGCTAAGCTGAATGTTATATAGTTAACGATACAAATGCAAGTGTTAAAACTGAATTTCATCTCTGCGTTTATCTCTGTAACAAAGCGTGCAAGGAAATTTAGAGGAAAAGTACATTTAAAGACAAATTTAAAATACTTTTCCAAATATAAAGAATGGAATCATAATAGTCTAAGTTTATACTGGACAATATTTCTAATCAAATGTAGATATAATCACGTTAGGATAGATTTGTAAAATAAAAAAACTGGGCCAGGTGGTGCCTGCCTGTGACCCAGCACTCAGGAGGATAAGGCAGGAGGGCTGCTACAAGTCTGGGGCCAGCCTGGGTTACAAGGTGAGTGCTAGGCCAGCCTGATCTGCATAGTGCAACCCTGTCTTAAAAAGCCAAAAAAAAAAAGGACATATGTGAACAAAGACAGGTGTCTTTTCCTCATTTTGAAAGGTAAAGGTTACACTTGAGGTTCAGGAGAGCTTGATATGGTTTTGATTCTTTAATCACAAGATAATAATAATGATTTGTCACTTGAATCTGTCATTAAAACAGAGAAAAAAAATTCACCATAGTACTAGTACTCTGGGAGGCTGAGGCAGGAGCATTGCAAGTTTGGAACCAGCTTGAACTTCATAATCAACAAGAACATAGACCCTGTCTCAACAAACAAAAATTTACCAGAAATATTAGAAGAAAAAGAGCAAATCACATCCAACAAAAGCATAAGGAAGAAAAAATAAAAGCAGAAATCAGTGAAATTGAAATCAGAAAAATCTATGAATCTACAGTTGTTTCTTTGAAAAGATCAATAAAATTAATAAAAACATTAGCTAGGCCAGTCAGGGAATAAAAGGCACAAATTGCCAGTATCAGAAATGAAAGAGCTACAGACATTAAAAAGACAGTAAGAAAATACTACAAACTTTATGCCAATACATTTGCTAATGCGGATGAAATAGATTTGTTGAAAGACAAAACAAAGCTTGCCCAAGAAGTAACCTTGAATAGTACTCTAGTAAAGAAATTAAATTCCTAGTCCAATGAAGAAAACCCTAACCACAGACGGCTTCACTAGTGAACACCAGTTTGAAAAGGTGTGATACCAGTTGAAGGGAGAGGAGGGGAATGCAAAAATAAGCAGCAAACGTACCATACACAGGTACAAATTCCATTTGATCAATGTTATCACTACGTACACCAACTACACCAACAGAATTTTTAAAATGTAGTATCAAAGCTATTACAATCTAGCAGAAGACAAGAGGAAGAAATGCTTCCTAACACTATTTTATGAAACCAACATTATCCTGGTTAAATAATTATTGTAAAAAAACTATAGACCATTACCCCTTATAAACATAGTTACAAAAACACTCAGCAAAATATTAGCAAGTTGAATCCAGCATGCAAAGTTGGTTCAACATTCAAAGGTCAAGCAACATAATTCACCTATCAACAAACTATCTCAATAGAAGAAAAGAACACCTGACAAAATTCAATGCTCATTCCCAACAAACTGTCAGCAAACCTAGGAACAGAAGGGAATGTCTTCAACCTTATAATGAGGATCTCTGAAAAACTTCCAGGTTGAATGTTTCCCTCTAAGATAAAGAATAAGGCACGAAGGTCCTCTTTCAATATGGCAAGGGGAAAAGAAGAAGCACGGAGACTGAAAAAAAGAATTAAAATGCAGAAGACATGACGGCCTAAATAGATAACACCACACAGTCTGCTGAAAAGCTACTAGAATGAGTATGTGAGTTTAGCAAGATACAGGGTACACACAAGATCAAGATATAGAAAACAATTTTATCTCCATGGGCCAGCAATGAAGAACGGAAAGTTGGAATTTTTTAAAAGCATAGAAAGAACTGATATATGTATTTAGGTATAAATTTAATGAAGTATGGAATATCTGTATGCTAAGAATTATAAAATTTTGATGACCTAAATTAAAGACTTAAATAAATGGATACATGTAACATTTTCGTGAAGTTGGAAGACTCAATGTTGTCAAGATGCCAAGGGTCCCCGATCTGATCTCCATGTTCAATGCAATCACAATAAAATCTCAGCAGACAGCTGTGGAGAAATTGACAATTTGATTCTAAAATTGATATGAATAAACAAAGGACCCAGAATACCCAAAAACAAGTTTGAAAAGGAGTAAGATGCCATCAAGGTGTTGCACTGGCAAAAGAGACAGACCAACACAACAGAAGAGTTCCCAGTACTAGACCATCTATATGGTCAAATATTAAAAAAAAAAAAAAAAAAAACTATTGAGCTATGTTTTGCCTATGATATTAGCTACCCTTTGCAAGTGTACAATTCATGGTCAACTGATTTTTGACAAAGTATTTAATGGATAAAATCTAACAGTAAAAATATCCATTCTTATATCCATACATTAAAAAGAAAAGTTTTCTCCAGTACTGCAAGGAAAAAAAAAAACCTCATACTTCGCAGTATATCTTATATTTAATAGTCAAAGTATATTTGGATCATAAACTTATATATAAAACCTAAAAGCTATAAAACTTCTACAAGAAATATGATTTTTGTGACCTTGGATTAGGCAAAGATTTAGGACACAAAAAAGCATGAAACATAAAGTATTAAGATGAACTTTTTTCTAAATTAAAAACCTCTAATCTTCAAAAGATATTAAGAGAATAAAAAGACAAGCTAAAGGCTGGAAGAAATACTTGCCAAACATCTATCTAATAAATCACGTGTACCCAAAATACACATTAAAAACTCACAACTCAATAAGAAAATGTTTTAAAATTTTAGAATAGGCAAAAAAGAGCAAATAAATATATCAAAAGATGTACAAAGTCATTTTTATGGTACAAAATCATTTTTTAAGGGAAATGTACATTAAAATCACCACAGGCTAATAATAAATTAAATAATACTATTTACTAATAATAAATCTATAATAAGGTTAAAAACACAAACCCTGACACTGTCAAATGCTGATGAGGGTCTAAAACAAATGAAACACTCACACAATGCTAGTACCAATGCAAAGTGGACCAAACATTTTGGAAAATGGTTTGAAAGTACACTCAGTGCTTACCATATAATCTTACAGTCCCAGTGCTAAACATGTATCAAAGAAAAGTACAAAGTCATGCTTACACAAAGACCTGCATATAAATGTTTATAGTGGCTTTATATAGAATGGCCAAAAATTGAAAACAGTTCAAATGTTCCTTGGCTGATTGTGAATTTTTAAAATGTGAGTCAATCAATGAAATATTCAGTAAAAGAATAAGCTACTAATATATGCAACGAGACAGACAAATCTCAAATGTGCATGAAAACAGAAATTGGGCGTTAACATGCTCCCTCTCTCTGTCCTGTGCTGCCTGCCTCAGTGCTTTGCCAGCAGAAGGTCATCATCAGACCTTGGATCACAGATACTTAGTCCTTGGACTCTGAACCAGAAGTATGGGCCAAAATAAACCTCTTTCCCATTTTAATGAGAAAAAAAAAATAGGCAGTTATTTTCCATAAAGAGCAATACGATACATACTTTAGGGTTTGTGGACCATAAAGTCTCTAACACAATTAATAACAAAATTACTTAACTCTGCTACTACAGTGCAACAGCAGTTGTGGACAATATATAACCATGAAGACGGCTGTATTCTGATGAAACACCACATACAGGAGACCTGGTGCAGACCTTAGGCCCTTGCTGACCAGCTCCCATGCTAAGTCCAAGAAGCCAGACACACAATGTCACACTAAATGATCCCACTTGCATGGTAATAAGAAAAGGTAAATAAAACAAATCAGTGGTTGCTGGGGCTTGGGAGTTACAGAAGAGGTGCTGACTATAGTGAAGCATAAAACAACCCTTTACAGTGGTAGAAAATATTCCACATCTTGATTAATGGTTACAAGACTTTACATTTCTATTTATATAAATAGATATATTTATATACAGGTTGAACATTCCCAATACAATAATTTGAAATCCCAAATGCTCTAAAACTTGAAATTTTTTTCTTTTCTTGGAGGCAGAGTTTCACTCTGCAGTTCAAGCTGGCTTTGAACTCACTTTGTAGCCCAGGTCAGCCTCAAACTCACTGCAATCCTCCTGCCTCAGCCTCCCGAGTCCTAGGATTACAGGCATGCACCACCATGCCCAGCTGAAAGTTTTTTGAGTGCCAACATGATGCTACCAGACAAAAATTCCATATTATGAAACTGTCTCACATACAAATTACTTAAGATTTTTTTTTTTTTTTTTTTTTTTGCGGTACTGGGGATTGAACTCAGGACCCTGCGCTTGCTAGGCAGGCGCTTATTCCACTGAGCTATATCCCCAGCCCCGACTACTTAAGATATTGTATAAAAATACCTTCAGCCTATGTACATAAGGTGTACATGAGACATAGATCAATTTTGTTTAGACTTAGATCCCACCCCAAGATACCTTACTATGTAAATATTCCAAAACCAAAAATATCCAAAATCCAAAAGACTTCTAGTCCTAAGCATTTCTGATAAGATACACAAAACCTGTACCTGAATACCCAAGAAAGGCAAATTTTACTCCATATATATTAGGCCTCAGTATAGGTGTGGTGGTGCATGTGTGTAATGCCAGCACTCAGAGACTGAGGCAGGAGGATCACAAATTCAAACCCAGTTTGGGCAACTCTTAGCAACTTTGTGAGATCCTGTCTCAAAGATAGATACATAGGTAGATAGGCAGGCAGGCTGCGGATATAGCTCAGTGAAGGCTCTGGGTGCAATTCTCAGTACCACAAAACAAAACACTTGTTTTTAAAAAAGAAAAAAGAACAGAAACGTATTCTTTGGTTCTTGACTCAAATAAACTCCCACTTTTTTTGAAAGAATTAAATGTCAATGAAATTTAAAACTACTGGGTGGTATTAAAAGTTATTGTTTAGGGAGCTGGGAATGAAGCCTAGGGGTATAGCACACACGCAGCACTACCACTGGAAAAATAAATTTGTTTTACATGTGATAACAGTACTGAGGGTTTCTTTTTAAAGAAAAATAGAGCTCTTACCTTTAGAGATACATACTGATACAGATGAAATAACATTATCTCTGAGAGTTGCTTTAGAACAGTTAAGAGTAGAGATGTGCTGATAATTGCTCAAGCTGGGTGGTAGGTAAGTGGGATTTGATTATAACATTTTGGCTATTTTTATATGTTTCTATAATAGTCAAGTTGAAGGGAGTTTCACAGAAAAAAAAAAACGTGTCTGCGGAAGATATGAAAATTACAAAACAGATTTTGCATTTAACTGTTTGTAGAGTTCAGATAGGTAGAATATGAAATAAGCTACAGTGACAAATCCGAGGCCAGTCCTATCATGTCAAATTTTTGAACATGTAAGGTCTAAAACACATGCCCTGACAATTTCTTTTACTTACATACAAGTGCATATATCTTTACAAATAATTCAAAACATTAAAAAAAACTCATTGTAAAATGAGCTAATTCCTAAAACCTAAAAATGAGATATATTTTAATCATAGCCAAAACACAGCATAGCAAAGATACTATATTATCTGCTTCTGGGCGCATTACTAACACTATAACCAAACAACTTCTAATTTCACAATTTGTCTTCAGTTGTTAAAAATCATACATAATTTAGATGAAAAAATATAAGTCAGAAAGTGATACAAAATGTTTAATAATAATATAGCAGAAAACACAAGTAATCATGTCAGGATAATAACCTATTTTAATAAAGTAGACTGCTAATGACTACTTAATTAATGAGCTTTGGAAATGTGTGTATAATGTACACATATACACACACATACATAGATCTATATATGCATCTGTGTGTATGTACATATAGATTTATACATACACACCGTGTGTGTGTGTGTGTGTGTGTGTGTGTGTGTGTGTGTGTGTGTTTTTTAAACACAGGGTCTCCTATATTGCCCAGGCTCGTTTCTAGCTCCTAGGTTCAAGCAATCTTTCTACCTCAGCTTCCTGTGGCTATAGGCATGTACCACCATGCCTAGCTAGAAATATTTTTAATATAGTAGTATTTGAATTTTCTGAATCTTATAATAGTTTAAGTGAAAATATTATCAAATAACAAAGTCAAAAATTAACTATACCCATGGTTTTCTTCATAATGTTGTAGAATACACCACCCTGCTGAAACATGTGAGGAAGTCCCTTCGCATAAGACCACACATCTTCCCCTGTAAGACAAAAGCAGATACAGTTTAAGAAATAGGACAGTTTGCTCCATTGTTGCTTTCACAACAAACAAAAGAGAAACCTAGGGTTCCTTTAACATGATTATCTTAGAACAGGGAGTGAAAGGCAGAGATTCTAAATGAGTCAAGCAGCCAGGTAAAATAGAGAGAGATGATACAGTGACAGGGCTGTGGCACACAAGAAAATAAATAGACTATTTAAAGATGACACCTACTGCCAAATGCTGTCATGGAAGGGTACACATCCAGTATTTCAAAGCCATGTGGTTTTCAAGAGAGAACAGAAATCTAAATATTCAATATGAATTCTATCAAGTTGTAAATGTAGACTCTAATTCAAAAATGTCTTTAAAGTTGCATGAGTCAATGCTGCACATATTAGACAAAATATATCTGAAGACTCAATCCAGCTTAAAAGACTCCTTTGTAAGCTCTGGATTGGAATTTTAAAAAGGCCATAGGAAGATTTGTACTTTTAAAACAGAATATAAAGTTTCATGTTTATGTTAAAGCCAAGTAAATTAAAAGAGCCTAGGAAAAAAATAGGCAGACTGAACAAAAGGAATTGGATTTTGCTTTTCTGATAATGACTTTCTTTCTTAAAATAGAGATTAAGGGAGAAAAGATTTGAAGGAATTTAGAATAACCTTTAAAAGCCCACAAAAATACCTATGAATTACTAATTCACAAATGCATTTTTTCAAAAACACCCTTTGATATATTTTAAATTAAAAAATGGAGAATGATGGGGCTGCGATCATAGCTCTATGTTACAGCACACGCTTAGCATGCGTGAGACAGCTCTAGCTTCCATTCCCAGCACAAAAACCAAAAAACAAACAAAAGACCATTGAGAATGCTGATCACTTTTGAACAAGTCAAAGAATACAAGGAATATACACATTACTTTTTGTTTTTGAAATACGGTTCTCTTTGCTTCTGCATATTTCATTATTTTTAAGATATTACTGTGTATGTACTACTTTTATTAGAAAAACCTCTAGTTATTTTTGACAAAGAAAGGTTAACTTTTGTCTTTTAGAAAATTATACTGTTGAATCTGAACTTTGAATGGCAACAATTGCTGGTACTAATTAATTACTGTACATACAATCTCTCCCCACATTAACAGGAATATGAATTTGTGTAGTAGTTGGCTAAGTTATCTTCAGTATGTCAGTTAAAATACAAATTTTAAAAACCTTAGCACTTGAAGTTTCAGTGAACCAAAACATTTAACTAAACATATATAGGGCTTTGGAATATAGCTCAGCAGCACAAGTGCCTGCCTGGCAAGTGCAAGGTCCTGAGTTTGATTCCCAGTTCCTTAAAAAAAAAAAAAAAGAACTCCTCAACTAAACATGTATTTTACCAATGATGCAGTACTATTACTAGAATACCTATATGTAAGGGCAGATACATGGAAGTTTAATTTAAAATTCTGAAGATTATTAAAAGCACAAGATACAGAAATATTTATAACCCCTGAAAGAAGCTCTGATTGCTGAACTTATCATTAAATTTTATTTGGATAAATTATTTCTATAGCGATAATTTTTCTTTTAATTGTTATCCTAAATGCACTTAAGCATATTTTAAGGATATCATTTATTTGGAAGGCATAAAAAATGCATAGTAACATTTTTAGGGGTGAGTAAGACTCTGAACAGTTGCCGGAATAACTAACTCCTCAGAATTGATCACCTGAAGAAACAAGAAAAAAATCACACTTCTTAATACTTCACATACATGATTAATCTTTAAGCAAGCACACCACTCACTCTACCACAGTATCTCTCACCTTATTTTCATTGTCTCCCCTTAAAGAGCCATTGTTCCTAACCTGCCCCGTTATCCATGACATTTGAAGGCTACAGATAATACAGTACTGAATACAGTACTGTATGTTTATGTATGGTGTGTGTGTGTGTGTGTGTGTATGGTGTGTGTGTGTGTGTGTGTGTGTCTATATATATATACATAAATTTTATACATTAAGAGTAACAGCTTTTTTTCACCTCCCCTCCTTCAAGAACCAATTTTCTCTCCTTCACCTGACTTGAGGGAAGGATAAGTACTGTCTAAACCTCTATTATCTACCTAGTTCTCTGGGAAGGCAATTAATATAGGTTTACTTACTCATCACAACTAAACTCTACAGACAGGAGCTGGGGGTATAGATCAGTGGAATAAGCGCCTGCCTAGCAAGCGCAGGGTCCTGAGTTCAATCCCCAGTACCGCCAAAAACAAAAAACAAAAAAACAAATAAACTCTACAGACAAAGAAACAAACTCAGATTGGTCATATAACTCTCTGAAGATCACATACCTAGTAATAATTGCTAAAGCCAGGATTCGAATTCTGCATATCCAAAGCTTATGCCTTCCCAATATTAAAATTCCACTAGAGGTCAAATTATGTTACAATAAATTTGATGGCCTATTCATTTTCTTTTCTTGTAGAAACTTACGGCATCAACAACTGGTTAGAGAAAAAAATAATTATTTCCTTTGGCACAATGACCTCCAACTGAAGTCATGTTTGCTGACACCAGAAGTGAGAAAAACAACTGGGTATCAGTTACTCTGCCCAGGTTGTGTGACTTGGGCAAATAAACCAAACTCAGTAAAAGCAAAGAGAAAAATGGTTTCTCTACCATTTCATTAGAAAGTACACTTATGGTAAAGCCTCTAGCAAATATTATGTTTTTTAAAATTTTTTTTAATTTAATTTAATTTAATTTAATTTTATTTTATTTTATTTTTATTTTTTTTGCGGTACTGGGGATCGAACTCAGGACCCTGCGCTTGCTAGGCAAGTGCTTATTCCACTGAGCTATATCCCCAGCCCTTTTTTTTTTTTTTTAAAAGAATCTGGATATTTATTCTCTTTTTTTTTTTTTTTTTTTGGTGGTACTGGGGATTGAACTCAGGACCCTGCGCTTGCTAGGCAGGCACTTATTCCACTGAGCTATATCCCCTTTTTTTAATTTTAAAGACAAAAGAGTGGAGACACATGAACCAGAACAAGTCACAAACAATTATCGAAAATACAAAACCATACAGAACATAGTAGGGAATTAGCACTGTATGGATGCTGTACTACATAATGTCACCTTCACATTAGTTATCACACAAACATTAAAGGAAATACCAAACTATAGAGAAGACAGTAGGGAATTAGCACTGGATGCTGTATAATATAAAGTATCTTCACTTCTGTTAATACAAAAACGATTGAGGAAATACAAATTATAGAGAACATAGAAGGGAATTAGCTCTGGATGCTGTCCTACATAATGTTACCTTCACATGTGCAAATATTATGTTAACGTATGTTTTTCTATGATAGTCTACAACCAGTTTACGTCATAATTTAACTGTTTCTTAATGGCAAAACAGTAAAATACTTTAAAACAATGTACCGTATATGAATATAAATATAGAAAAGTTTATACCACCACCATAAATGACAGTTTTGACTATTGATAAAGTATATTTTTAGTGGGAGAATCTATATGAAACAGAGAGGTGGCAGCAACTCCTTTAGCAAATAAATACCTTTGGGAGTCTCTTAAGTGGAAACATCCTGGGTTCCTACTTTAAACTGTGAGGTGGGTAGGACGGCGCACACCTGTAATGCAAGCATTCTGAGAGGGAGAGGCGGCAGGGTAGGGCACAAAAAAGAAGTAAGACGGGTTATGTACATACACCAATTCTCCACAGTAAATGTAAAGGTTATGAACCACACATGTGTAGTAATGAAAAGAATTTAGGTATCGAAACTCATCTTTCACCAGTTCTTCCTCCTACAGCCTTCAGTTCTCCTACCTGAAAGAGTGGTTATGTGTACATGGCAATGATATCATGGGTGATTTTTCTTTTCAATTGTCCAAACTGTTTTTATGACAAGTAATTTTTAATTTTAAACAACTATGTTAAAACGAACTGTTTAAAAATATTTTTCTTTTTCTAATAATAAAATGGAGTTAAAAGAGATTTTAAAAGCTCATCATTCCACTTTTCTAACCTGAAATATTTAAAAAGGTGATTTTGGGGAATGGTTTGAGGGAGAGAGGATGAAATTGGGCATGGGGACTGGATTGGCAGAATACCTTCTAATCTTCAACAGCACGGGAGGATAATTATAATTGATAAAATATACATTTCAAAAGAGCTGGTAGAAAGAATTTTGAACGTTCCCAATACAGGAAATGCTGTAATTGTCTGGGGTGATATATATATATCGTAACTCCCATCCTACACACTGCATATATATATGTATTGAATATCACACTGTACCCCATCAACATAATTACTATACACCAATTCAAAATAAAAGATTAAAATATAATCTATGAGTTAATTTGAAGTCTCAATTTTGTAATTTATAAAGGGAGTAAATTTTAAAATTTACCATCTACATGTAATATACTTTAAAAACACCAAAAGAAATACCGCAAATTAACTTTGAAGTGTCTATGACCATAAAATAAACTATGTATTTTAAGTAAGCAATTTCAACTTTTGTAATAATTTTAATAAACAATTCTAAACTTTTTCCATTGTCCTGAGAATTGAATCCAGGGCCTTCTCACTGAACTACATCGCTAGTCCTTTTAAAATTCGAGTCACGTTCTCTCTCAATCACTCAATTGCCCAGATTGGGCTTGAATTCACAGTCCTCCTGCCTCTTCCTCTCAGAATGCTTGGGTTATAGGTGTGAGCCATCATACCCACCTAACAGTTCTAAATTAAAGTAGGAACACGGGATGTTTCTGCTTATGAGACTCCTGATGGTACTCACTCACTGAAAGAATTGCTGCCACCTCTCTGTTTCATGTAGATTCTCCCACCTAAAAATATATTCTATTAATAGTCGAAACTGTTTTTAAGAATGACATACTTGATTCTCTTCTTAATACTTAGCCCCTTAAAAGTATTCAGCCACACAGCTTGCAGTGTCACCATCAGTATTAAAGGGATATAGTTATAAAGCATGTACATGCACACAAACTCAATTGTGTAAACATGCCCAAGTACATGACTCTGGAAGAATATAACCCAATCTAATAACAATGAATTTCTTTGATGAGTGAAAATGTTAAATGTTGAGAACCACCATATTTTATTTTATACATTCTTGAATTCTTTGAATTTTAAAAACTGTTATCCTGTACTTGAAAAAATATGAAGAGAAATAAAAGGTAGTAAATAGTTGAGCACATATAGAAACACAATCAATATTTAACATAGTTTTCAAAGCATAACTATGTAAAATACTCATTTATAACATATACATTTAAGATATATCTATATGCATTACTTTCTATTCAATCTTATGACTGTCCCCACTACAAATATGCTCTATATAAAACAGAACATCTGTCAGATGGCATAAAAGGAATAACAACATGTGTAAGTACTACTAAATTTGAAACTTTCAAGTCATCCAATATCTGAAGAAAAACAAAGATGCAATAATAATATTGAGATTCAATATCATCTGAGAAGTAAGTGTTTAAGGCGCAAGCGTGACTCTGGAAAATCTGGAGGCCTTTATGGACACCTAGTGGGATTAAAGGGCTGGAGTTACAGCCCTGGGGTAGGATTTTGCTTAGCAACTTGCACAGGGTCCTGAGTTCAGTCCCCAGCAACACCAAAAAAAAGGAGACATTATAAAATTACAAAACATCTTTTTTTGTCCGTTTTTTTTTTTGTTTTTCCATTTTGGCGCTGGAGAGCAAATCCAAAGCTTCATGCAAGCCATGCAGGTCTCTCTCACTGAACTACATCTTCAGCCCCTGTATTTTGTTGCTGTTTTGAGAGAGGGTTACTTTACGCTGCCCAAGATGGCCTCAAGCTCTCGATTCTCCAGTTTCAGCTTCCAAAGTGCTTGGATTATAACCTGCACCCTCACACCCAGCTAACTTTTAAAGTGTACAATCAACTTGGGTGTGGGGGGCACACATCTTGCCAGTTGCATCAGGAGTACAGCAAATTGAAGACCAGCCTGGATAACCATGCAACTTAGTAACTGAGTCTGTGTCAAAATATAAAATCAGGACTAGAACGTAGCCCAGCGCAAAGGGCCCTGAGTTCAATCCTCAGTACCACCACACTGAGATACAACACCAGACAACTGCAGCTTAAAGGGTACCATTTATTCTGGCTCTTATTTTAAGTCCATAGTTGGTCGGTTCTGAACCGGGAAGGCACAGTGGAAGGGTCTGGCAGAGGAAAGACACTCATACTGGAGGGGGGATACACCCTTCCTGCTCATCCCCTCAAGTGTCCTGGTGCTTCCTATCAAACCTCACCTCCTAACAGCAGGTGAGGTCCATCCTTCTCACAGTGATCCAATCACCTTCCAAAAGCCCCACGTATGAGGCCTTTGGGAGACACTCTTGATCTAAACCATATTTAAAAAGTCACACAGCATTCTTCAGGAAGAGAAAAGGTATGTCAAAATCAAACTCAAATAAGTTTCTCAGTTTCTTAAAGGATGGTAACTTTGCAGTAAAATGAGATATATATTACAATAAGTCTAATTCCATTTCAGTTATTCCCAACTAATAAATTCTGGTTTTTGCTTAAACCTATCTTTAACTCTTAAGAAGAAAGGAAGAGAAGAAAAACAGCCAGGTGTAGAGGCACACACCTCTCATCCTGGCTACTCTGGAGACTGAGGGAAGAGGCTCACAAGCTGAAGGCGAACCTGGCCAACTATGACCTTGTCTCAAAATAAAAAATAAAAAATAAAAAGGGCTGGAGCACGGGGGTAGTGCTCCTGGGTTTTACACGCGGTACTACAAAAAACCCTAGAAACAATGCAATGCAGTACTTAGAAAAAAGAAATTAGCCTAGTGTTTATGGATCATGTACTACCTATCATATCTAACACACACACACACACATACACACACACACACACACAAAAATAACTGATATACAAGAAATTTCAGTAACATTTTGTAAACCCAGAGTTGGGGTAATTCAAGTCACTACATAAAAAATGAAGGTGACAGTCTGCAAAATTTAAATTCAACATCCTCTGGTTAGAGGATAGACTGTTCTGCATAGAACAGTCTAAAATGAGACATTACAGGTAGAACATTTTTTTCCATTGCATACTACCATCATCTGATTCAATGTGACTACTTTTATGAATGGTTTTCATTAAGCAAAAGACTAATACAAAGGACTTATGGTCTTGTTGATATAAATAATAGACAAATTTTATTTAATGAATGTCCTATTTAAAAGCAAAAGTAATGCACGGATTCTTAGCTATTAAACAGTTGCTATGAAGATACACAATTCCTTGTACACATATATATAAAATTTAAATGGAAAGTTTTCTAAACTACTGTATTAGTCATATTTGGAGGTTTTATAATTTTATGTCTATGTGAAAGAAAGCTGGAAATATGTTGCCAAAAATTACAAAAGTATGGGACTTCCTCAGTGGGGATCATGCAGCTAAGTTTATGGAGGGCAAGGCCTGTGTCTCACTGATCTTTGTACCTGCAACACAGTCTTCAGCTCAGCATATATTCATCTTGCTGAAATAATCTTCATTCACTCATTCAGCACACATATACTTGGTACCCACTATGTGCCAGACCTTGTACGAGGTAACAAGGTATTCATTACTGAATAAAACAGGCTACAGCACTCTACCTTGGTGGCCTTAATAATCTAGTGAGGAAGGGCAAATAAGATCATTAAAACTCGTGCTGTAATAGAAATGAACAAGGTACAATGACAAAGGGACTTAGAATAGTCAGCAAGAGTCTCTCAAACCCTTAAGAAGTGATATTTAGCAACACAACTCATAAAAGCTAAATCATAAAGCAGCCTGCCTATCCATCAACAAATCAACAGATAAAGAAAATGCATTATTTATACACAATGAAGTACTACTATGCCATAAAGAAGGGTAAGTTTGAGTCGTGTAGGAAAGTGGATGTACTTACATACAATAACGTTAAGTGACATAAATTAGACACATAAGCTTAAATATCACATGATGTTTCCTATATGAAAACCCAAAGGGTGAATAAAGAAGCAAAATAAAATACAAATAGGAAAGAAGGAGAGAGAGCTTTTCCAAATGGAAGAGGACAAAGAGATGGAGGGGGAAGGGGATGAAAAAAAGAATTAAGTTGTGTTATGTACATGTACCAACTCCCTATGATAAATATAATTGTATACTGTAAACATGTACTAATAAAAATAAAATTTAAAAGGTGATATTTAAACCTAAACTTCAATAAGGAGATTGCTCTTTGCACAGCATAAAACTTGATAAGTTATTCTCTAAACTAACATGGCACCAGCTTAGCTTCCATTAGGTAATCCTACAATGTAATTTCTACATTTTAAAATTTGCAATTTTCTGAATAGTCAATGTCATTCTCCAGCCCTCTTCAGTCTGAACATCAGTAGTTCCCCAGCATTCCTTACATGAAGTTGGATGTATGTAACTATACCAAACTTGACATTTTTATAAGCACATAACTTTTTATTAAGAATATCCTGTCCCTATTTCAAGCTGTTATAAGACAAAAAGAGAAAACTAATATTTGCAGACAACCAGCAGCCAGGCGTGTTGGCTCACATCTGTAGTCCCACTACTCTGGGAGGCTGAAGCAAGAGGATCACAAATTTGAGCCCAGCCTGAGCATCTTAGTGACTCAGTGAGACTCTGTCTCAAAAAAGAAAAAAAAAAAAAAAAGCCACTGACTTTAAATAAGAAAGTCTCTCAAGGGCTACTACTATAAAATTACCAAACATCTTTACATTCAAACTTTGTGTTGGCAGTGAAAGTAGAAGAAACAGAAACATGTCAGTCAGGCATGGTGGTATATGCCTGTAATCCCAGCTACTGGAGAGGCTGAGACACTGAAAGTTTGAGGCCAGTCAGCGCATTTAGTGTGACTGTCTTAAAAATTAAAAAGGCATTAAGGTGTGAAGGCATATACCTGTAATCCCAACATGTGGGAGGCTAAGGCAGGAGGATCACTGCAAGTTTGAGGCCAGTCTAGGCTTCATAGTAAATTCAAGGTCAGCCTGAACTATAGCAGCAAGACCTTGTCTCAAAAGATAAATGAATAGAATAAAAGGGCTGAGGCTATAGTTCAGTGCTCCCTGGATTCAATCCTCAGTACAGAAAGAAATCAATAAAAGCAAGAAAGAAGAGCTGAGAGACAGAGAGACAAAGGAAAAAAATATTTGTAGGTTTGTGTACAGCAACATAAATGCTCAAGGTAAAAAAGAGAAGAGACCAGAAACTGAAAGCATTATGTTGGTGAACTCACTAATTGCAGCTCTCAGTCTAGTTCTCAGATATTCTGGTCCAAGAAGCTCAATTCTGACTCAAAAAAGTAGTTATAAGCCAGGGTTATATTTTACTAATTTTTCTTATGAAATATATAATCATATTGATCAGATTATTAAGACCACTAATCATATCCCACTTATGGCAATTTATTCATCCACAATGGACAACATAACCTTCTAAAAGAAAATAATCCTCAGGGGCATTCTTACCTGTATATTAAAATTTATTATCAGGAAGCTAAATGAATATAAATAAATGCTTAATGAATATGGATCAGGTAAAGAGACTAAGATCTTTCAGAGAGGCCATGGTCAGGACTGATCAAATATTCCTGCCTCTCAGCACAGATTACTTTTCTGGTTACCAGAATTATCATGAGCCTCAGATGATGTTCCTTTATCCTTTGTACAGCAGTGCATAAGCATTACCAAATTCTGCTTTTCAGACTTTTTCAATGTCCAGTGCTGACCATCCATCCCATTTCTGCAGATACAGCCTTTTGTAGATATGTCAGTGTCATCTATTGAATTCAATTTTTAAAACTTCTAAGTAGCTACTACCTGCTGGGTAATCTACTAGGTACTGAATATACAGGGTTGGAGAAGATGTAGGCCTCACCCTCAGGAATTCACTTTCTATTGAGTAAAACCTTCTCTTTTCTGTTTTTGACCTGGAAGATTGCCAGTCTTTTAAAATGTCTTCTGCATATATCTAATTTTATTCATTCTGTGAGGATAGTATTTAATTTTCAGAGTTCTAGGAATAATTTACCATTATTACTCTTACATATCAACTGAAAGGGGCATTAAGTATAGCAGAGACAACTGAAGTACTGTGAAGTGAAACAGCTTGCCTGAAATCACAAAGCTAATAAGTAGTTAAGCCAGGTTCAAATTCTAGGTCTTTCTAACTCTAAAGATCACACAATCTTTCCTCTATTCCACCTAGTCTCTTAAGCAATGAAAATCTCTGTGAGATAGAAGTATGTAAAGGAGGGACCAGAGATATAGCTCAGTGACATGGTGCCTGCCTGGCCAAGTGCAAAATCCTGATTTCGATTCCCAGTACCCAAAAAAAGGAGAAGTGTGTATAGGTCCTAAGACAGTTCCTAACATATCCTCTAATACAATTACTATGTCTGACAAACTAAAATTCAACAGTACCAAATTATAAACTTGTACAGTTTTTAGATCTCCTGTTAACTACTAGTCCCCCCCATTAGTAAACCAAGAATAATCTTCATTATAAATCGATGCTCAATTCATTAGTATTTAGTATCCCTTACAGAATCAGAACTCAGATCATCTAACTGAAAATTCTAATCTCAGCAAAAATAAGGCCCTTCTCATAGCTAACATTTAAATTTCACTTCGTATTTTGAAGACTTGGTAAAGCACAGTAACAGTGAACTAAAAAAAAAAGAGTAAGCAAATAAAGATAACATAAAATGGGCACCACTAGACCATGTCCCCAAACAGCTAAAGCTTTAAATTACACATGTGGTTGATTATATGTTTTAATTTATGCTGAATAATTTAAAAGAAATGTTTTTTAACTCCATTATCATCTCTGTTTTTTAAGTTTCTCATGAACTACATAATAGTTCATTATAATCAATGGCAAAGACACACTTAGCACTGAAATTATCCAAACACAAATCCTACTGTACACATAAGGAAAATGTGATGGGTTGAGAAAGGGAGAAAAGGAAATAGAAGAGAAAGACTACTGGATGGTAGTACATCGGTAATATAAACACCAGAAACTGCAATTCATCAAACAGGAAGTCCTGAAATCACATGACAGCAGAGAAATGAAATTTGAAAATAAATGAAAAAGGAGCAAGATAGGCTGAACAGAGCTTGAGGGGTTGGGGATTAAAAGGTTATTTAGACACACTGTGTGTTAAATATTGTAAAAAAAAAAAAAAAGATATGCTTAAGTAATCTAGTAACAACTGAGGAACTATTCTCACCTTGTAATTATGTCATCCTAGTATTCATTTAATAATCACATTAACACCTGTCAAAATACTAAAGAAAATAATCTTCCTCCTAAAACTTAGAATGACATATTTACAATGACCACAAATTTCCCCCAAAGACAACAAATAACTCCAGTGTGTAGTTATAATTTAAGATATGCCATCTAATAGTCAAATTGATCTTACCCATTAATGTTGCTAAAAGACACAAGGAATACATCTCTTTGTCAGCTTGCTCCTGAAGCTCCTTGGATGTCAGTTTACCAGTAACAGCAATCTCTTCTTGTTTCACAGTGTGGGCTGAGTGTGCCGTAGCGGACTGACTGCCTTCTGCTTTGCTTTTTAGAATCTCTATTGTAATTCTGTCACCATGTTGTAAAGGAACAGGCTCCTTTTCCATTCCTGCCTGTGGTGGCATTAACTCTTTAGGAGGAAAGCCATATCGAATACACTGTAAATATGGAGGAATGTTGAATTCTCTAGCGATACTTTCCTGAAGTTCAAAAAAGGTTGTTGAAGACTTAAGTGTAACCATGGACTGGCGACCATCATTAGTTGTTATTCGGATCTTCTTCTCCTTAGAAGTTGTAGGTGAATAGGGAGCCTTGGTAGGGGTGACAGGAGCAGAGGATGGACCATCACGAATGGCAGTGGGAGAGACAGTTCTGGGCTGTCCTTTTTGTTCTTGTTTTAACTTCTCTGTTTTCCGTTTTTGCATTGCAGAAGCCTGTTCTGTAATATTCTGTTGAATAGTTCTTTCAGTTTTACTCATATTTAACTCTTCCTTGTGCAAAGTTTTTGCTTTCTGTCCGGTAAGAATAATTTTAGTTGGGAGCTGAGACTCTGATTCTTGTCCTTGTACATCTCCAACTCTTTGGGCATGAGCACCATCAATATTTACAGGAGTATAATCATCAGGATTCTTTTTGGCAGTCTGATTCAATATGGTGTGAACAACTTTCTGCACCAGAATTTCACTCCCAAATTCACCTGGAAAGTGCTTGGTAACAAGTTTCATTGCAACATCATAAACATTACTATTCAAAGATGGATCACTTTCATATTGGAACCAGTACACTGTTTCTCTGACCACTCTTCCTCCCCACTCTAAAGTAATAGGGAAAGCTTCTGGTAGATTGTCATACTCTTTACCATCCCAAAAGTGTTTGAATCCACAACCACACTTGCCACCAGTAGACCTACAATTAGTTCTATCTCCATCCAAATACACAATAGAGCCATCTCCTCTGACCCTTCGCACAGATGTGCCATGACACCAATTACAAGCTGTCAGATTACTCAATCCATAGTCTGGTATCAGAACATCTTTCACCGAATCATAGGAGCAAACCAAATTGTTCAAGGGAAAGCTGTAGTTTTTGTCAGGCCTCAGCTGTCCATGCGTACTTTTTGCCAGGTTATACAGTTTCCCTCCTGGAGCCAACCATTCGGGAGGAACATGAAGTTCAGAAAGGGCACCACAGAGCAAACATTTGTGAAGGCGATTATCCATTACTGCCTTTTTAGCAGCTGCCGTAACTTCTTCGGGCTGGACTCCTATCACCCCTGTCCTTCTGTAGAAATACTGATGGACATCAGCAACCAAACTAGGGTGGATACCGTGTTTGTCCATGAAGACTTCTTCCATAGCAGCAACAAGCCTAAGTAAGTATTTATCTTGCAAACTTCTGTCTCCTCCAATAACACAACCGCCGTCTTCCTCAAGTTTGATATATTTTTTAATAAGGTCCTGAGGCACACCCCATGCTTTAGGAAGCAAATTCATGGGTAGTTTGGGCAAAGCAGCCCCTTTTATGCCTACCAAGGGAATGTAATGGTTTCTACCAGAGCTACTCCACGCAATACAGATAGGTTTGTTTAAATGACCGTCTTTCCCCATGCACTTCTCTGCAGGTATAAGCCCGGGAAGAAAGGTGGCTGAGTAATCACCTGAGCTTCTCATGCCACTGAGGGAATCTAACAGAATTATTGGGCGATGTAACACATTCGCCAGGCCAAATATGTGGATGTTCCTCAGGCCTAAGGGAACACCCTCAGGGGGCACAAACAGAGGGTCACACTCGTTGATAATGTCCTCCCACTCAGCAGCATCAATAAAGTCGTGGAACAGGGCCTGATATCGCGCCAGGTGCTGCTGAAAGTGCTGTTTAAGATTTTCTCTCAGGGCATGCCAGAAGAGCTCCCGGCCTACCAGAGCCCGAGACACTGCGTGCACCAGGCAGTGTCCGTCTCCGTCCACATGCACGGGGATGAGGCATTCCTGACTCTTATTAGCCCGCTTGATATCCTCCAGAGTGTCATGCAGATAGAGGAGGCTTCCGGAGCGGTCTTTGCCGTACCCCACCGTGTTAACATGCTCTGGTTCTATGAGAAAGGCCCGGTCGCCCAGCAGCGCGCAATCGAACAGTTCGCCCTGGTTCATGTCCCGGAGAAGCTTGGCCCGGCCTGTCTTTTTGTCCATTCCATAGCGAGCTAATATGGGCGACAGCAATTTACAGTGGTAGTTGGAAAGGCCCATCACCTTCACCAGTTCCGTGTTCTTTTTGGGCGCCCCGGTCACCCCAAGCAGCGCGTTCCGCAGCAGGTTGTGCAGGACCACGTCCGGGTCGGTCACCTCCTCCACCCCCAGCAGCTGGCGCTGCTCGTGCCGCTGTCCGCACTCGGTACACTCGATGCTGGCGGACCCAGAGGCCGGGAAGAAGAGACGCGCCTGGCACTTCGGATCCGGGCAGCTCCCGGAAAGGATTCTCCGGTCTCTGCGCTTCGAAAACCCTCCCGGAGCCGCCGCCGCCGAAGACGACGGAGCTGGCGGAGCCTCAGGCGGGGGAGGCGGCGGGGGCGCGGGCGGCGGCTGAGACATCGCTCTCGGTGCTCGGCTCTCGCTCCGCGACCCTCAAGGGCTCATAGCCCAGCACCCCACCGGCCCAACTCGGTCTAGTCCAGGCCCAGAGCGAATCACTTTCCTTTTCCTACCGGCTTCTCCACCTCCTGGGCGAAGACGGAAGCGCCGGATGTTGTTTCTCTTTTTACTTCTCCACTGCCGTAGCCGTTGCCCCGAACGTAACGGCCACCACCCTACCCCGCACTCACACTCACTCACTCTCTCGCTCTCTCTCCCTCAGACACAAGAGACATACACGCCCTCGTAAAGGGTGCGCAGGCGCAGCTTCCGCTCTGCGCTCTGGGAATTACAGTCTTTCGGGCGCTCTAGGCCTTTAAGCGCTAGGGTCTTCCGTCCAGAATGAACTACAAAGACCGCGATGCTAAGAGGTTTAGCGTCCAAAGAGAGGAGGAAGAGGAAGGCAATAGGAAGGAGGGCAGAAAGGAAGATGGTGACTTGCGCTGCCTTTCGGGAATTGTAGTTTTAGTTGACTCCCTCTTATAGACGTCTTCATTCTGAGGCGCCAGGCAAAAGAGTCTGGGAGACGACATTTCCTAGCATGCCTTGCGGTGCGTCGTTCTGTCGCACTTTCTCTTTGGACAGAAGGGAGGGCCCAGGGAATCTCCGTAGAAACAGAGTTAAAGGGAGTAGGTTTTGAAGCAGAGGGTCTGAAGTTCACGACTGCTAGAAGGGGAGGGGAGTGGAAAGGCTCTCAGTGAAGAAGGTACAGTACAGTACATACATGTTCAAGGACAGGATGGGCGGGGAAGTTGAATGAAATGGCTTACTCCAGACTGAAGGTCATGGAAAGATAAAAGAAGTGGTAGATTGTCAGGATGTTTTAAAAGATCTTTTTCTACCTATCTATTCTCCTTTCTACCGCTATTCCAAGCGATTGAGGCCTTTGATTCTCCTTTTCTGTCTTGTCTTCCTCTCGCGGGAGTCGCCGAGACCCCATTTGGTTTCTCATTCCCTGTCCGTCTTACAATTTGTAGTACAAATAACGAGACCTTGATGTGCACAGTATTATAGACATATACAAAACTTCTGAACTGTAGATATAAATTCGTTTATCTTTAAATCCGCCCCACAGAGAATCTGTAAGACCTTCACTCCTAAAGGGTATTAGTGCTAATTTACACTTAATGTCTATTTCTTCAAAAACATTATGCATTTGAAAGAGAAATCCTTCAAGTGTTTTTTTCCTCTATTTTTCCCTGGCCCATGCAAAAATGTTAACGTCTATAATGTACCCTCATTACCAGATAGGTAATGTTACCTACCTTGAAGGGGTATTTTTCAATAAAGTTGTTTTCAGAAGCTTAATTCAGGCGGCAGGAAGTGTTATTTTATTTTGACATTTTGCTCATAACGACAAAGAATTGATTGATTGAGATTGTACTGGAACTGAACTCAGGGCCTGTCCAATGCTAGGCAAGCAATCCTGCCGTGGGCTACATCCCCAGCTCTTTTTACTTTGGAACAGGATCTCTAAGTTGTCCAGGCTGGCCTTGAACTTGGGACCCTTCTTCCTTAACTTCCCCCGTTGCTGCGATGGTAGGTATCTGCCACCACACCCCGCCTGGAAATGATTTTTAATTGAATTCTTGTAAATTGAGAAATTGGAAAAAAAATAAAAGAGAGAAACGGGATATGCCTTTTAGGTGGAAGTTACTTGTTCTCCGTGACTGAGCAGTTACCCGTGCAGTGGCACTGTATTTTTCTCCTACAGAGCACAGAGAATTGGATTACCAAAGCTTGGAGCACATATAATGACCGCAGTCTGCAGTTCTAACACTGTCATGACTTCTATCTGCCATCAAAAGCTACGTTTTCCTTACTGCTGATACATATGGATAGTGAAGTAGACTTTTTAAATTGCATCTGAGTATATCATTTGAATTGCACTTGAACAAAATAACCACTCAGTGGAGAAGCAGGAAGCCTTTTTCTGTCTTATCGAGTAGCAGCCACTTGATTGATGCAGCGTTCATTTTCCCACATGGAACCTTAATTAGTTAGAAACATTCTTTCCCAAACTAAATTTGATTATCTATTTATATATTAATTTTGTGATGCTAGGGATCAAACCTAGAGCCTCATGCGTGCTAGGAAAGTGCTTTACCATTGGACTCCATTCCCACGCCTAAATTTGACAAATTCATTTATTACTGTGTTTCTCACAATTTGAGGATTATATTTTTGAAAAAAAAAACACAAATACTCTAATATGAGGAGGAAGAAAAGTTTCCAGGCAATGGTATAATTGTTAGGTCATTTGAAAGTAAGTCATTTATTTAATAAGTCTGGAAATGTAGCCAATATTTAGAAAGTACAACAAAAAATAGAAAGTACAAAAACTTAACATGAATAAAGGGGCAATAATATGAGGTATGCCTGGTTTTATGTGAAAATTAATTACTCAGTGGCACTTAGAAGGTATGGGTACCTACAATGTTAAAAATAAATGAAAATTTTGTCAGAGCAAAATATGACATGCCATTCTTTATCTGGCCAGAGGAGTTGTAGAAATCTCCTAACTTATATGAGATCCGCATGCTTCCTTCTTGTCCCTCCAAATTCCGTGATCTTAGTTGCCTTACTGGCTTTCACAGGATCTTTATGAGGTAGATAGTAGTTCTTGTTCTTGTGTCTGTATTCCAAATGGGAAAAATGAGATAGGCACTATCTCATTTTTAGCTACTATGACACACACTCCCCCTCCACTGTCACCACAGCATCATTAGTGTCTGAGGTACTAAAGCTAGTTACAACTGAAATCAGTTTTTTCATAACTTTTGTATGGCACTTCTCAACTTCCTGTATTGCTTGTAACAAATGTGGTAAATGTAAAAGCGAAAGTCATCCACTTTAGTAACAGAACTACCACCATTTTTCATGATCTTTTGTATGTTTTATATGTATGAATGTACATATAAGGAAGGGAACGATTACTTTGAGGGTTCTTGTAAAGGAGTCACATATATACTCATATAAAATGTATATCTATGTAAGAGTTGACTGTGTGGCTTCAGATCCCTACTGCAGATAGACTTCCAGTCACAACCTGCGTTAAAACCTGGGTAGGACTAATGACTTAAGTCAGTACAGGGTTGTAGGAACATGAAGGTTGCAGATGGCCATCTCTGCCCCACCAAGGGTGAGTTTAAACAGAAGCAAGGGCTAACAAGAATCAATAGAAGTGAATAAAGTGTGGACTCAAAATCGTACAGGAAACATCACAAATACCATGAAAATTTACTGAGGGCTTACTATAGGGCGGAGTTTTGTGAGTGTTATCTTAATCTTTCAAACACTTCTTTGAAATAGAATTGTCTTTAGATAAGGCATAATTCTAAAAGATTAACATTGTCCTCAGTTTTGTTACCACCCAGGAAGCCGAGCTGGGTTTCAAATTAGGATTTTCTTTGTTTAACAGCTTATTGGGCTGGAGGTACAGCTCAGTGGGCTAAGTGCTTGCCGCTGAGCACTAGGGCCCTGAGTTCGATCCCTGGTCCCGGAAAAAAAACAGCTTATTGATTTGAAAATTAGACAAGAAACAAGTGAACTGGCAGTCAGTGTCCAATCTGGGCTGGGTGTTTTTGATAGACCATCATGATTTAACTTTTTAAAAAATGTGAACACCTTGGGCAGTGTCCACACATCACTTTTAAGGATTTATATTTATTAGGTCTCCTTGAGACAGATTACTTGCTGAGCCCACCCTCAAAAACTTTAAAAATAATTTTTAAAAACTCACATCTCCTTTCTCTCCTTCCCTTCTCCTCTTCCTTCTTTCTTTCCTTCCTTCTTCTGTTCATCCCTCCCTCCCCTCCTTTCCTTCCTTCCTTCCTTCTGTCTTTTTTTGTGGTGATGAAAATCAAGTCCAGGGTCTTGGACACGTTAGGCAAGCACTCTAACACTGAGCTATATCCTCTGCCCCGTGTGCCTCTCCCATACCAGCTAGGAACTGGGCACAGAAGGAGCTATTCTCAAAAGGCTTCTGTGGTGCGCACCTTAGTCCTAGCTACTGGGGGGCTGAGGACATGAATTCGAGATAGCCAGACCCCATTCAAGGTAGACAGCATGAAATTCCACCAACAGACTCGTAGAGAAGGCACGCCAACAGTGAAGGGAAGCCTTTGTGAACAAGAGTTGTAAAAATTATTCAGGAAAGAAGAAAGCTTTGTAATATCTTTGGGGTGGGATGATGCTGGGAACTGAACCCAGAGCCTCATGCATTCTAGGCAAGTGCTATGCCACTGAGCTTTGTCCCCGCACAGTGTTTGTCACTGTACAATATAAAGGTGACATGGGTCAAGTTCAGACCTACAAGTTATAACTTCACACAGTAGTTCTCAGTCTTTAGGAAGCATCAAAATCAAATCAAAAGCTTGCAAAACCATCCGCTGCTGGGCCCCGCTCCAGAATAAGCGTGTTTAGGGAAAGCCTGAGAATTTACATTTCTAGCAAGTTTTTTGGATGCTTCTGGCCCAAGAATCACACTTCAAGATTTACTATTGAACAAACTATGGGGTACTTGTCAGGAAAATGTTCTTACTATGTTCTTGTGGCTGTCACAGTATGTTTAGAAAATAAGTTAAAATGAAAATTAAAATATCAACTAGAAATTACAAATGCTGACATTTTTGATGGATCACTCAAGCTTTTTTCTCTGTGCATGTAAACTGTGTACTTTAAAAAAAATTGTATCACCATCAAAATAATAGCTATTGACACCTATTTAGTGTCTACTGTATGCTGTGTATTTACTTAAATTTATACTTTCTTTATGAGAAAGGCACTATTATGATCATTACTATCTTGCAGATGAAGAAACCGTGGCACGGAGAAGTCGAGTAACCTGCTCAGTGTCTCATAGTTAGTAAGTGGCACTATTAGAATTCAAATTCCAGGTGATCTATTGCCAGAACCTGTGATCTTAGCCTCTATACTATACTGACTTTTCTGCAGTGCATGTTGTTTTTAGCTTGTTTGTGTGAGTCAGGGGCTCACTATGTAGTCCAGGCTGTCCTCAACTCACTATGTAGCCCAGCCCAACCTCAGACTAGTGGCATTCTTCTGCTTCAGTCTCCCGAGTGTTGGAATTACAGGCATGTGCCACCATGCCTGGCCCTGTTGTTTTTAACTTGCATTATGTTGTCATATCATAAACCATCTTGATATCATTACATTTTTTGACATTGGAAACGAAAGTCTACTTTTTTCTTTTAAAAATTCTCATTCAAAAGTGTACAGAAAAATGATATAAAAATATTCATGTTCCCACTGCTAGATTTAATGAATGTTAATTATTTTTAGCATATTTGCTTCAGAATTCTCCTTTTAAAAATGTTATACATTTAATAAGACTAAGATTTTGAGGTTTAATTTCACAAAAATTATGCCTGTGAGTGTTAAAAGAAATCACCATTTTATTTTAGTAAAAATAGGAGATCTTTGTATTTAGTAATAGAGGAAAATTTTCTATGTAGTGAATATATAGCTAATTACCATAGCTATTATCATGCCATCCTAGGGCCTGGAAGTGTAGCTCAGCGGTAGAGCATTCGCCTGGCATGTACAAGGCCCTGGTTTTGATTCCTAAAGTCTCGAAAAAAGAAATACAAATGGTATGTTAGTGGGTGCTCTCCCTTCTTCAATACCTCAGTCCAGGCATGAACAAAACTTCCTTTAGCCAAGTGCGACAGTACGTGCCTATAAGACCAGCACTCTGTGAGGCTGAGACAGGATCACAAATTTGAGGCCAGCCTGGGCAACTTAGCAAAGCCATGTCACAAGCAAACAAAAAACTCTTCCCTCGCAGGACTTTATTAACTATTTGGTGATAAAGGTAACAGTGATACAGACCATAACATAAAGCTAGATAATGTGACTTGTGTGGCTCACTCAGCTTTCAGGCTGTATGGCTTCCCTTCATGTGATAAAGGTCAAATACTATCATGGTAGCATCTCAGAAGTACACTGTAGAACTTGCCACAGTGATAGAAACGTTCTCTGCTTCTGTTGTTCAGTATGGCAGCCTCTAGCCACGTGTGACTGTTAGGCAATTGGAATGTGGCTAACATAACTCAGGATTGTTAATTTTATTTAGATTTAACTAAATTTTGACATTTGTGGTTATTAACTACCATATTAGCACAGATCTAAGTGCACCAAGTTGGCATTAAAAAATAAGGAGCCCCTTGGGCCTGGAGATGAGGCACAGAAGTAGAGCATAATAACAGTAAAACTAAGTCCCAAAATTTCAGTGGAGCCCCTTGTGCTGGTGTGGGTTTTGAAGGCTGGAAACTGACTTCAAAAGAAACCAAATTTTGAGGAAAGGTGGAAATGATCTATCTTGCTCGTGGTGGTGGTGTTAATTTATACATTTGTCAAAATTCATTAGATTATACTTTTAAAGTGAGTGCATTTTGTTTCATGTAAATTATTCCTCAATAAAATTGATTTTTAACAGTGAAGGAAAAAAGATGAAGAAAGGTTGATTAATAGGTACTAAGTTATAGTTAGGAGAAAGAGATTCTACAATTCTGTTCACAGTAGGTGACTATAGATGATAATAATAATGTACCAAATATATCTTTTAAAAAGCTAGAAGACAAGATTCTGCACATTTAGGTTAGCAGAAGACATGATTAATGTTTGAGGAGACACCTTTACTCTGAGTTGAACGTTACACAGTGTAGACCTACACTGAAGCATCACAGAATATCCCATAAATATATAGTTTTCATGTATCAGTTAAAAATAAAAAAATTCTTAAAAGTTAAGTTCCAGAACTAGATGTCCCATCTCCAGTCTGCCTAAAGTATGCTTCCTACTGTCTCATTTCTTTTCTAAAAGCTAGCGAACTCCTTACTACATCTTACAGGACCCTGTATGACCTGGCTCTTGGCTACTTCTCTGACTTTATTTCTCTGGATAGGGCACTTCAGCTACATGGGCCTCCTTGATGGTCCTCCAACACTTCAGTGCATCCCTGTCTCAGGGCCTTTGCCCTTGCATTTCTTCTGCTTGGAAAACTTTCCAGGTAGAATTTAAGTAGATGTCTTCTGCTGTCTCAGATCCAGTGAGATGTCTTTCCTAACCAACCTTGCTAAAGCAACATTTCCATCTTTTTCTCCACTTGGTGATGTCAGTTCTTTGTTTTTTACATCGTAATCATTGTCTGAGGTTGATGATTACTTGTCCCTTGTCCTCCTTCACCAATGGACTCTAAGTGTAAGGGCTGTTCAGAAGGGCAGGCAGACAGCTGATTCTTGGACTCCCTGTGCGATGCACATGGTAGCCTCAATAAATATTGTTGAATGAATGCCTGTCATCCGTGGCACTTGTCTCAGCTTGAGATCCAAATATATGTTCCTGCACAATCCACCAGTTTTCTGTAAGAATTCTTAAAATTTGGTTATGTTGATGCTAACCTAAAATAAATATTATTTATAACTTTCCAGATGAGCGCCTTAAAACATGATGTTTTGAGTACCCGAGTTCACAGTGAGATTTGGATTGTGTTTCTTATCAGCTGAAAGCTAAAGGACACTGTGGCACAATGTATAGATAAGGGTTTCATGGTCATTGTGCTAGAGAAAAGAAGTGGGAGAGTCGAGCTGTCACTAGGATGGCAGATTCCAAAGAGCCAGCCCCGTAACCATTACTGCCACATTCCTAGTAAAATGCAAATTACGCAGAGCATACACCTATTTAGTTGCTTTTAGTGAAACAGTATACACAGGAGAAATTGGGGTTATTTTTGTTCCAAGCAGTAATTAAATTATATATTAAATTTAGATTTCAAGTATTCATACTTACCTTATTTTAAACTGAATAAGACTATAAGACTGCTGTGTAGTCATTAAGTGGTACTCAAATAAAACTGACATTCCAAGATTCTGGTTTTTTTTTTTTTTTTTTTACCTGAGATAGTATTTTTTATCTGATTTCTTCTATAGCCTGGTGGAGTTGTTTCTCTACTTGAGTTGCTATCATTTAAGAGAGTTCAGGTATGTGATTTCCAAGTTCTTGTATGTCAGTGTCTACTGGTTTGTTCTGGATGGGCTGGAGGTCTGAGATTGCATTTCGCTCCTATGTTTTGACATTTTCAAAGCACCCAAAGTTTACCAGGGCTTAGTGTCGCTCCTGCTGGGGGGGCCAGTGGGGGCGGTGGGGCAGGGCTCATGTCATTCCAGGATTCTGTAGAAGCAGAATTTTTATTTAAAATAAAAGATCTGATCATCTCAAAGTGGGGGCTGGGGATATAGCTCAGTGGAATAAGTGCTTGCCTAGCAAGCGCTGGGTCCTGAGTTCGATCCCCAGTACCGCAAAAAAAAAAAAAAAAAAAAAGAATAAATGGCAGCTGATCATCTCAAAGTAACAACAGAAAGGCCTGGAATTTACTTATACAATATTTGTGCAAACAAGCATGACTTGCATTAACATTAAACATACAGAGATACATTTAATAGAGAAGTAGTACATAAAGATCACATTCCGTATGGGAAGTAGGGAGTTGGTACGTGTACATAACACATTTAATTTTTTTACTCCTCCTTCCGTGTCCTCCGGTCCCTCTCCCTCCATCTCTTGGTCCTATGTGCAAAAGCTCTGTCTCCGTATTTCCTACTACCAACTTTTATTTTGCTTTTTATTTATATTTTTGGTTTCTCGTGTAAGAGAGACCGTGCAATATTTAACTGACACAATGTTTTGATTCTATACTTGCATGAGGCTTATTTTAATGAGTGAGAGAACAAAATTACAAGCTTGCATATATTTTAACCATGTACATCATTTACTTAAGTTCCTTCATATTACTCTAAGATGTAAGTGATGTATAAGGATTTAATTCCAAGGTAGTCTTTTACAGTACTCCAGTGGGCAGCAGTTTACTCATCAAAGAAAGTTATTTGTGTACTAAATTAAGCCATGAGCACTGGGGGTCAATAGATTATGTCAAGGAGTACCTCCCATCCAAGTACTAACCAGGCCAAACAGTGCTTAGCTTCCAACATCAGATGAGACCGGTTGTGTTCAGCGTGAGTATTTTTCCAGAAGAGCTGCGAACTTCATACCACAGTGATACATGTGCACCCATGTTTATAGGAGTGCAATTTGAAGTAGCTAAATCTTGGAAACAACCCAAATGCCCATCAACAGAGGAATGGATAAAAAAAAGGTGGTATTTTTATACCCTGGAGTATTACCCAGATGTAAAAAAGGATAAGCTTGAGGCTTTTATAGGTAAATGGATGCAACTGGAGACCATACTCAAAAGTGAAATAAATCAGACCTGCATGTGTAAACATCACATTGTCTCCCTAGTGTAAGAACCTGAAAGAGTAAATAAAACCCAAATGGTACAATAGATATTGTGGAAGGGCAAGAAACTGCTTGAAGGGAAGGAACAGCTGGAATGAGGGAAAGAGAAAAGAAAGAAGGGGGGAAAATATATGTATAAGAATAGCTGGAAATAATTGAATTGCTGATGTCTATTGGTTTATTGAAAGGAACAGTTTATACTTAAATTTTTTGACCAATTTTGCATGCTCATATCTGGTCATCTGAACAACTAATATGAAGACAACAATATGCAATATAACAACCATTTTTTTCCTACCATCTTGACTAGTGAAACTGTATTGTTTCTAACAGTTTTTTAAAATTAGTTTTTATTCTCTTTTAATTGTTTGATCAATCTTGCAATCTTACATCTGGTAATCTGAGCAACTTCGTTGAAGATAATAGGAAATTAACAATGGTTCTTAAGACAAAAAAACCCAAAGTAGCCAGGAGCGGTGGTGCATAGTGACAACCTGTCTCAAAAAGACTAAAAAAGAAAAAAAGAAAAAAAAAGACTAAAAAAAAAAAAACCAAAAAACAATGGTTCGTATATTACGTATATTTTTGTTTTGAAATTCTGTATCATTACCGTTTTGTGTTGTTTTGATTTTATCTTTGTTGTTTTTTCTCTTTAAAGTTAAAAAAATAAACTGATATCCACTCCCCCCCAAAAAAGAGTACTTCAAATTGAGTATCAGTAAAATAGCCATAAAGGGACAGCATAGTCTCACAAAGGCACCTTTTGCACAGCATTTTCAAATTCAGACATTTATTTCCACATTGCCTGGCAATGGCAGGTTGTGTACCCTGAATTCTGTGGATATTAATAGGCACCTTGAAAGAAGGGTTCTATAGTGAAATGTAACTAAATTAGTTTTGCTGTTTTTCCCTATAGGGCTTCTCAAATCCTTTCTGTGCTAATGACATTTTCACTTTTTAGAAGAGAACAGTGATGGCTCCAGAATTTCTAAGATGAGGAATTTGTCACTTGTTCCGTACAGTGCTTTTTGAGAGTGTGTTTTTTTGGTGATTTGGAGATGCTGACAGAAATAATGGAGTGGTATGTCCTAAGGTACCTCTTGGCACTGCCATTGCAGAAGCGATATTTCCATACCACTTTGGCTACAGAATCAGTGAACATGAATCAGAGCCACACGTGTTAGGAAAACTAAGTATTGTCTCTTGTCATGATGCCTTTAAATGTTGACCTGTTTATCTATTTTTTTTTTTGTATCAAGAATTAAACTCAGGACCTTGTGCTTGCCAAGCAGGCACTTATACCACTGAGCTATATCCCTGGCCCCTTTATCTATTGTAAAGAATAAAGTTACTGAGGGAAATTTTAGTCAGCATTGGCACAAAGTGTGCACAGCTTTGTTATTCACGTATGACTTGGACATGAACAAAATTATGAACTCCTTTTTAAGTGCTTGCCCACTGAATAAATGTGCACTTCTGAATCACAAAAAAAGTCATATGAAAATAACTATTGCAATCATAGTCCTTGTGTCTCATTAATTTTTACAGTGCACAGCAAGACTAAAAAAAACCAGATCTGCAATTTAAATACACTCTTATCTTCAGGTGAAAGACTTAAGTTTATTTTTCTATTGTCCTGTTCTTAACAGCAACGTTCTCCTCTATTTCATCCTTGCAACCCAAAGCTCCATTAGAGCCTCCCCTCTGGCCAAATATTTGATATCATCTTACTGGCTCTTTGCTCTTAATTTCAAACATAGATCTGGCCAAAAGCTCTCAACAGTAACATGCCACCTTCTCAACACTAGACTGCATTGAAATTTTTGTTTTTCCAACGAGGCAATATCTATAAGCACAAGCAAAATGCAGACCAACTTTCTGCCAATATACTGCCTGAGACCCAGCAGCCAATGCAGTTCTTAATTGAAGCCTCCTGAGCTTCATTTTAACTGGCAGCATTTCCATTAGTACTCTGGCTTTCCATGCTCTGATCAGAGTCTCCAGTACAGTTTATAACATACAGGGGCTGCCTCTTTAGCCATTTTCTCAAAAACTTTCCAAATTAATCACAAAGCCTCTCAAGTCACATGCCCAGGCAATGTCACAGTAGTAACCCCACTCTCCTAGTACCAATTTTGTTGTAGTCAGAGGTTTACAAGGAGAAACAATCCAGGACACATAGTTTATAAGATAATTTTATAATAGTCACCCAAAGAGTCATATGCAGAGAGTACAGGAAATCTGTGCATACACTACAGACCAAAGAATCCAGCTGAGGCCCTGGATCCTATGGTAATGTCCTGTACAAATCCAGCTAAAGACCTAGAGCTCATGACACCTCCCATGAGTCTAACTGGAGGCCTAGTGCCCACAACATTGTCTCATGCAGCCTGTTTCACAGATCTGTGCTGGGAAGGCCCAACGGTCAGTGGTGGAAGCCAGAAGGTCTGTGCCAGTGGAATGAAGAATCTGTGCTAGCAGGTTGAGGGATCTCCACTGGAGCCAGGAAGTGATGCTCAAGTAAGAACCAGAGCTGCTCCGAAAAGTACCACAGCCGTCAGCAAAAGTGAGATCTCGAGCTATTCTGAGTTTCCATCAGGAAAGCCAACGTGACACACTGCTCCAGGAGACTGAGCAGTGCACCATCTTCCCCTCTGGAGCCAGGAAGCAATGCTCAAAGTGAGGACCAGAGCTTCCCCGAAGTGAATGGTAGCCATTCCCAATGACACCAAGGTCCCAAGCTCCTTTGACGATAAGAACAGCTGAGTTCATGAGGAAAGCCAGTATGATGAGGTTTTCCAAGAGAACCAACAGCTCCCAGCAGCTTCTCTTTTTCTCCAGTTCTGCCTCTTATGCTGCCGGCCACAATCCTCTGGTGGGCCTCCCACGCCCAGCAGCACACTGGTTCAATTCAGCTGAGTGTTACAACTGGTGAGTGTTACCACCAGTTGTCAATCCGCCACATAGTGGCATCAGGTCCTCTCTAAACTTCTTGTAGAATTCAGCAGTGAATCAGTCCATCAAGGCTTGGGCTTTGTTGGTAGGTTTGTAATTACATCTTCAATTTCATTTACTGGTGTTGGTTATTTAGAAATTTTATACCTTCTTGATGCAATTTTGGTACTTCATATGCATCTAGGAATCTGTCTATCTCATCTACATTTTCCAACTTAGAACACAGGGTCTCAAAGAGGTAGTGATGATCTTCTGGATTCCTACAGTATCTGTTCTGACTTCATTCTTCTCATTCCTAATTGCATTGATTTGAGTCTTTCCTTTTTCTTTTTTGATAAGGTTGGCTAAAGGTTTGTTGATTTTATTTAATCTTTCAAAGAACCAATTCTTTGATTCATTGATTCTTTGTATTGTTTTCTTAGTCTCTATTCTATTAATTTCTTCTCTAAACTTTATAATTTCCTCCCTCATAGGAGCTTGGGCTCTTCACTTGCTTTTTTGTCCTACAAGCTTGAGGTTCAGCATTAGGTTGTTTATTTGAGGCTGCTGTGTTTTTCTTATATAGGAATTCACTGATTCTTTTGCTATTGATTTGCAATTTCATTTCACTGTGGTCTGATAATATGTATGTGATAATTTTAATTTCTTTGCATTTACTTAAGCATGGTTTATGAGCTAGTATGTGATCTGTTTTGGAGAACATCCCATGTGCAGCTGATAAGAAGGTGCATTCTGATGTGGGGTGGAACACTCTATAGCTGTTTACTATGTCCATTTGTTCAAAAGTTTGGTTCAGTTCTAATAGTTTATTGTTGACTTTTTGTCTAGTTGATCTATTTGTAACTGTGGGGTATTGAGGTTCCCCATTACAAACATATTAGTGCTTATTTGATTTTCATGTCCACTAATATTTGTTTATATAGTTGGGTATGCTGGCGTTTGGTGCACATATATTTATTATTATTACCTTTTGGGTCGTTCCTTTCACAAGGATATAGTGCCTTCTTTGTCTCAATCAGTCTTGGGTTGAAATCCATTTTTTCTGCAAACAGAATATCTACTCCCGCTTTCTTACAGTTCCTGTCACATGGAGTATTGTTTTCTATCCTTTGACTTTCAGTCTTCGAATTTCTTTTTAAATTAAATACATTTATTATGTACAGCATATTGTTGGATCTTGCATCTTGATCCATTCTGCTAGTGTATTTCTTCTGATTGGTGAATTGAAGCCATTAACATTGATGGTTATAACTGATATGTATTGAATTGTCAGTACGTGACATAGCCTTGTCATGTTATTTTCCTGTTGCTGGTTTCTTTTCCCTTCCTTTTAACTGCTTGCCTTTCCTGGTAGATTCATTCTTTTGGATTTCATAGAGTTGTAATCCTTATTATCTCTTTCTAGAATGTGCTTCAGAATATGTTTGAGTGCTGATTTGGTGGTCATGAAGTTATTCAGGCATTCTTTGTCATGGAAGTATCTTATTTCTGCATCAATTTTGAAAGATAGTTTTGTGGGGTATGTCAATTTGGATTTAAGGCTGTTTTCTTTTAGGGTTTGAAGTACTTCACTCCAAGCTCTCCTTGACTTGAGGGTCTGTGTTGAGAAATCTGCTGTGATTCTGGTGGGTTTTCCTTTAAGTGTTTTGTTTCTTTTCTCTAACAGCTTTTAAAATATTGTTCTTGTATTGAATTTCTGGAATTTTGACTATTATATGCTTTGGTGTAGGGTGTTTTTTATTATGGCTAATTGGAGTTCTGTATACTTCACTTGTCTATATGTCAAATTCTTATGCAAACTTTGGGAAACTGGTGTAGAAGACAGGAGGTTCAGAGTGAAGTATGAAATAAAAACAAGAATAGAACAACAGGAAAAAAAATCTAGAAAGGGTGCTCTCACTCATATAAAAACAAGAACAAACAAGAAAAAACAAAACAAAAATTAGGAAAAAAAAGCATAGAAAATGTCCACTTTGAGGAATGCTCTGCTGTCACTGGTAGACAAAGTAGGCAAAATCCAGATCAATGTTGATGAATTCCAGCAAGCCAGCTGTAGATGTACAGTGGGGTCGTGGATAATCCCAGCAAGCCTGCATTTTTAGTCCCACTGAAGTTCGGGCTGCTGAACCTGTTTCCTTCAGCCTATAGCACTCCATGTGCCTCCTTCCGGCTTGATCTTGGCTCCCTGCCGGCTGGAATTTATCTCTCTGTGCCTTGAATTTGACTCCTTGACTTTCTGCTGCATTGAACTCACTTCCACCTCACCCTGACACTGGGAGCCGCTAGATGGAGCCATCCCGCAGCGGCTCTAAAATTTGAGCTCATTTGGTCCCTCTACAAGATGGCGACTAGCAGTTATTCTGTCCTGGGGGATGTCTGAGCCCGAATAACTCACCAGTCACTGCAGTCCACTGTATCCACTTCTCTGTTCCACTCAGTGGAAGCCTCTGGGGTAGCAGTAGTCACCTTGTGTGTGTAGGTTTGAGCCATCCTTCCCACGCAGAGTCAGACCCCAGGGAGAAAGTGCGGCTTGCCACCTCCGTCTTCATTGTGGTCTTTCTCCCCATGAGCTTAAATTCTCACTTCAGCTCCCTCCTGGGTCCCAGGAGCCCACGTCCCTCCTTTTTTTCTTTCTCACATTGCTATATTCTAGCATCTGGGTACCAAATTTTGGAGAGCTTTTTTTTAAATGATAAAATAAATAATAAATAATACCAGGAATTATAGATTGTAGAAATCTTACAAGAATGTAATTCCTCGGCCAGGGATATAGCCCAGCAGCATGGTGCCTGCCTGGCGAGCACAAGGTCCTGAATTTGATTCCTGGGTTAAAAAAAAAATGTAATTCCCTACTCTAAATGCAATTATTATGATTTATTGGCTAGCAACTATGTCAAGAGTCATACTAGTTGTTTTCCTTATGACATATGATTGAGTCCTCATAATATTCTTTAATATACTTTATAGATGAGGAAACAAACTTGAGGTTACACAACCTAAAAATAATAAATTCCATATAAATGGAATTAGAATTAAGCTCATAATTTTATTAATCATTACTCAATAGTAGGTTACCAATGAAGATCTGATAAACTGTAAAAATCCCAATGACTTACAAATATAACTCACAGGTACATAAAAGCTTAGAAAATCTTTGTGATGAGGACAGTATGATTACATACTTGAACAAGACGTCTGCCTGGCACTCCAAAATAAGTTGGCCTGTTCAGGTATATAAATTCCCAAACCATTCCTTCCAGTGTCTATGATTTTCTTTATTTCCAGTAAAAAATGCATTACATAATTCTAATTGTAGTATCTGTTAACATTTTACCTAAAATTATGCAGTCAGGAATTAACCTCCAAGTCAGGCAGTGTGGCTGGTAATTCCAGGTAATCAGGAGGCTGAGGTTGGCGGGTGGCAAATTCGAGGTCAGCCTGGGAAATTTAGTGAGACTCTGTCTCAAAATAAAACAAAAAACTCAATGGTTGTGTGCTCTGGGTTCATTGCACCAAAAAATACAAAAATTAATTTCCAGCTGGGTGCAAATGACATGTTTGAGGTCATCTTAAACAACTTTTGACCATTTATGTAGTGGACTAGTAATGTTATATATTTGGGAGGGAGGGAGGGAGGAAGGAAGGAAGGAAGGAAGGAAGGAAGGAAGGAAGGAAGGAAGGAAAAGGAAAGGAAGGAAGGAAGGAGGGAGGGAAGGAGGGAAGGAAGGAAGGAGAAAGAAGAAAAAAAGAAATATGAAAAGGTTTTTAATGATTTTGTTTTTTTGCCTGATACTTTCACAAATACTCTTGAGTTTTCTTACTCCTAATTTTCCTTTCCTCTATTTATATTAACTTACATCTTCTGTAACTTCCTCTTCTCTGAAAATCCCATTACCAACATGTGTAATAGTTTATTAAATATTCAAGGTTACACAGAACATCTTTCTCTCATTAATATTGTAGTAGTTGTAGTGATAGTAATTAGCAACAGCAGTTCTCAAATACTGAGTGCTTACCAAGTGGTAAAGCATTATGTATATAACCGCATTATAATACAATGAAATACCTTCATTCTGTGGGTGCAGTTTGTCCAGATGCACACAGTTAACAAAAGGGAGGTTTGTCAAATTCCAAAACTCATGTTCTTAATGCCTGTATTCTTTTTTTTAATGCCTGTATTCTTCAGAGAAAAAGTTTTTTTGCTCTGTTAAGAAATAAAACTTACATATGAATTTGTGTATTTACTCATTTCATTTTTTGTTGAGACATAATATTTGTACATCTTTATGAGATACATTATGGTAATTCAATACACATATACAACGTGTAATAATCAAACATTTCTATATTTTCAATCATTACCATACCAATTAAGGGCTTTAAATTTTTAAAAAAGACTTTTGTTTTGCTTTGTTTTATCAAGTATTTATGAGAACCATGTGTCCGTTGGCTAGCCTAGCTTCTAGGGCCTCCGGGGGGGGGGGGTCTTGGTATTGGCACTCTGGCCTCCAGGGGGCACTGCTTCCCCTTTGATATTGTGGCTCAGTCTTTTGATTCCTAATTCCGTGGAGTACTGGTGAAACCAGGAAAAATATTTCAAAACTTTGTAAAATGCTGTAGATAAATAGACAACAAATGAGTACAGGGCATAAAATACAATTAAATAATTTTGCACACTGAATTCAGTGTAGGTATTTCAGCATTTGACACTAAAACGATTCCTCCCTACCTTGCTTCTCACTGTGTGTGCAAAGCAGAAGCCACTCTTTCCTACCCTATGTACTGTCCTCAGGCAAGCTAAATTCTTCAAAAACTATCTCAAGACTGGTGTGGTTACCTTCCAACAAGGGCCGTCTAATTTCTGGGTTTCAGTCTCAGTGTCTGCCTCTTCTTTCTATGATGGACATTAAGTGTGCCAGCCCTCTTCTGGGAAGATGACTGCTGTCGGGTGTGGCTTGTTCCACAAAGGTTCACGGGTTGGAAGCTTGGTCCTGAGCGGGAAGGTTCTCAGTATTGAGATGATGACGGTGATTAGGTCCTGAATGTAATAATGCTAGTTGTATAGTGGGCTGGGTCATGTGGGAGTGGATTAGTTCCTAAGAGAGGGGTTGCTGCAAAAGAGAGAAAGCCTGACCTTCATCATTACCTTACTGCTTCTTGCCACATGAACTTTTCTGGACATACTGCTGGCCTCTCAAGTTCCTGCCATGGCGCCATCCACCATGTTGTGATACAGCCACAGGCCCTCACCAGAATCTGCTCAATCTTGAATTTTTGAAGATCCAAAACCGTGAGCTAAATAAATCTCATTTCTTTATATATTATCCATGATCAAATATTTTGTTACAGCCGTGCAAAACACAAACAGGCATTGCTTACTCCTAGGGTTACAATGTTACTCAGTTGTTGGGAGATGGTTCTCTGTCTTCTCTCTTCTCTCCCCAACCCCATACTGAGAATCATACTCAGGGATGACACCACAAAGGAGTGAATGAGTATCACCGAGCTCCATCCCCAGGGCCTCCTGAGTGTCTTGTTCAGTATGTCAAGAATGTAAGACCTTTAATTTATCTATCACTGCATAACAAATTACCCCAAAACACCAAGGCTTTAGACAATAACCTCCCAACCCCCAGTTTCTGTAACTCAGAATGGGATGCAGTTTAGCTTAGAGTTTATCCCAAGGATTCAGGTGAAAACAGTGACTGAAGTCAGCTCTGGTCATAGGTAATCTGCTTCCAAGCTCCATCACATGGGTGTTGGTAGCTGCGGGTCCCTGCTGGTGGTTGACTTAGAGACATTTATCTGTTCCTTGCCATGCAGATCTATCTATAAAGCGTCAGACTGAGTATGAGAACATGAGTGCATCCCCAACACAGAAGCCACAGTCTTTTTATAACCTCATCTCTGAGTACTCAGGTTAGGTAGAAATGAGTGAGTTTAGCCTGCAGTCAAATGGGAGGATTACACAGAAGAGTGAATAACAGGAGACAAGAGCCCTTTAGGGCCATTCTAGATGCTTTCTACACCGCCACTCTTTACTGAATCCATTTGTCCATTTCTCACCATTGTGTTTGCTGTGTGCAGTTAATCTTTCATTCCTTTTTTTTTTTTTTCATTTTGAGATCAAATCTAGGAGAACAAATCAGGGCCTCTACTACTGAGCTGTACCTTTAGCCCCTACCTGTGAACAATTTTAAAAAGTGTTTTTGAACTGGGGATTGAACCCAGGATCTTAACAGCAAACCAGCCCTTTTTATTTTGTATTTTGAGAGTAAATTGCCCAGGTTAGGCTCAAAGTTGGGATCCTCCTGCCTCAGCTTCCTAGCGTGCTAGGTTACAGGTGTGCCTCTGCCGCCATGCCTGGCCTGTGAGCAATATTGAGAATGAGTTGACATCGTCTTCTGGGACAAGAACAATCTAACATCACTGCTTACTACAAAGCCAATGAATTTCCCAAGCTCTGTATTCCCAGCTACAATGCAAACCCACTGTCTGGTCCCTTTCATATCACCCGTGTAGAGGGGTGGGTTATGCAAACATTCTGATGCTCATGGGTATTTTTTTTTTCTTGTTGCTGCTTTTTGTTTCTGTTTTATTTTTTCTGATTCAGCAATCTCATGTTGAAACCAAAGGAAAGCCTAGATCAGCTTCACCTGTGGTTGCTTGTGTGCGTGTGTGGGGGGGTGGGTGCATTACTAGGGTCAAATGCAGGGATCTTGCACTGCACTACATCCCCAACCTTCTTTTAAATTTCTGAGATAGAGTCTCACTAATTCACTAAACTGATCTCCTGCTTCAGCCTCCCAGAGTGCTAGGATTATAGGGGTGCACCACCATGCCTGGCTACTTGGTTTTAGTTGACTTTAAGAATCACTAATTGCAAGGTTGAGATTACCAGTATGTTACTAGTTTCTCACTAGCTTTGTTACACATAATACCTCTGATATGTGGTTCACAATGATAATAATTGCCTAGGATTTCCTTAGGGAATTGAAGACCATATTTGTCAAAATCACTTCATTTGAGCCTGCATAAGTGTCTGATAGGTGACCTCCTGAGTTCAGGGGGCCAAAACATCTACCACTGATGTATGATCATGCCACCATCTTCTCAGCATCCTCCCGTGAGGAGCCACGAAATTGAGTATGCATGCATAGACCGACCACTAATCACTTCCAATCAACTTCATGGTTTAAATCACCCTGTGTCTTTTTTGTTTTTGAGACAGGGTCTTACTGTATAGTCCAGTCTGGCCTTGAACTCTCTGTAGTCTATAATGGGCTCAAATTCACAGTAATCCTCCTTCCTCAGCCTCCTGAGTGCTGGGACCACAGGCCTGTGCCACCATGCCTGGCTTCACCCTGCTTTTTTTCCCCATAAATACCCAGAAGCCCTACCCTTGGGAAGGCATATTTGAGACTTGGGTCTGCTCCCTTATGCTCAGCTGCTTATTTGCAAAGCTTATTATCTCAGTGATACTGTTTGGCAAGGAAAATGGGCCCAGTTCAATAACAATGTCTTTTAGCATCCATGAAACAGTGATGGGCTAACTTGTTGGCTTGTAAGTGGGATAAAATCAAACTACAGACATGACAGCTTGACTCAACAGGATAACTTCAGAACTGTGTATAGCTCAGTCTTCACACAGAAGATCTACGTCCGTATTATACATTTTACCTAACAAACACTTATATGCCAGTTATTATAAGTTTGTGGATATAAACTCATTTAATCATAAGTGTTATGGTTTGGATAAAAAAAAATGTCCCTCCAAAGACTCATGTATTCAGAGAAAGGCTTTTGGGAGATGGTTAGACCATGGAGACCCTAATCTCATCAATGGATTATTCTCTTGATGAATTTATAGCTGAATGTGCTTTTTAGGTGGTAGAATGTGGTTGGCGGACGTAGGTCACTGGGGATGTAACCTGGAAAACTGACAATACAGGAAGTACTATTTCAAATTCCCTTATTATAGATGGGAAAAAAGATGTAAAGACATTAAGTAACTTTCCTTACGTCATATAGTTCATAAACGTTAGAGTCTTATTCAAATAGAAACAAATACCAACAACTTGGCCAGAATTCTTTGACATACCATACCAAACTGTTAAAGGCTGGGAGAGGAGGAGGCCAAGAAAAAATTGGGGAGGATGACAAAAGAGAATTAATTCCTCAAAACACTTGAGATTACCAGTTCTGAGCTGTTTCAAACATCATACTGTTAGAATTTCTGTTGTTCTATTGAATTTCCAAAGGAAAAACTCTTCTGATCATATTGATAAATGCTCTGATTTGGTGTGCTAGATTTACTTTATTAGGACTTGATTGGGAAAATAAGCATCTGTATTGAGACTATCTATGCAAAAATGCCTTGTGCACAGAAGACCCTGCACAAGAATGTGTATAGAAGCTTTATTCCTAATTGCTACTTGGAAGCATCCACAGTGTCCTACAGTAGGTGAATGAATATATGAACGATGTCATGTTCAGATGATGGACTATTTTTCACTGCTAATAAGAGATGTACTATCAAGCCATGAAAAGACCAGGGGAGTCTGAAGGGTGCATTACTGAGTTAAAGAACCCAGTCTGAGAAGGCAATACACTATGACACTAGAAAAGGCAAATCTGTGGCTACAGTAAAAAGATCAGGTCAGGTAGAGGGAGGAAGGAGCAGGTGTTGCACAGAGGATTTTTAGGGTAGTGAAAATATTCGGTATGATGCCATGATGATGGGTTTCAAGGAATGAAGACAGAGTACAGCACCTTATGAAATACTGAATTTGTGGGCTTTGGATGGTAATGATGTTTCAGTGTGACTCATACCGCGCTGGTGCAGATGGTGATCATGGGGAGGCTGTGTGTGGTGGGGCAAGGAGTTCATGGCACACCTCCTTACCTTCTCAGTGTTTGCTGTGAGCCTAAAGCCACTGGGAAATGCGCTACTCTTTAAAATACTTTGGAAATTCCAGTGTATTTAAAATGTAAAATATTGGTAATAGTGTGATTGTATAGAATAAGTTTCTATTAACCTGACTCTATGCATTAACTTTCTGCCAGTTGCTTCCCCCTTTCTGTGTCCAGTGTAAATGTCATGTCTCCCTGTTGGCTTCTGTTCCTTTGTTGTTTTCTAGAAACTGCCCGTGTTTCTCCCTCCCCTTCCTTTTCTTCTCCCCTTCTCTTTTCCCTCCCCTCCTCCTCTCTTCCTCTTTCCCTTCCCTTCCCTTCCTTAAAATTTAAATAAACATGTTGCTTTAGTAATGAAATTGTTTTATGGTACCGCCTATATGTCATCATAGACTTTAGGTAAGTGATTTTTACTTTTCATACCATACTCAACATTATTGAACTGTTAGCATTATTTGCTTTTTTCCCCTTTTTATTTTATTACATTTATTTCTTCCCCCCACGTTTGTAGCTTCTATATTAATTTATTTGTTTTTTGAGACAGGGTCTCACTATGTAGTTCAGACGGGCCTTGAACTCACTATGTAGCCCAGGTTGGCCTCAGACTTGCAACAGTCCTTCTGCCTCAGCCTCCTGAGTGCTGGGATTGCAGGCCTGCGCCACCATGCCTGGCTATTGTTTGCTCTAAAAAAAATTAAAGAGGTGTAAGTTCTTCTAAGGATATGAGCTTCAACTGTGCTTATTTGCAGAGTTTAAAAGTAAACAAGACCCCAGGAAGTCATACTGTGCATTCTCTTCCCTTGAATACTGCAGTACATGTCTTTGCATTGCTACTTAAAAATATATGCACAATTTTCATTTCTGTGATCTTAGTTTCCAGTAGTATGTTTTTCTACCTGTTTTGCTAGATGATTATTCTTCAGTGAAAATGGGTAACTTGCAGATATCTAGAAGAGAAAATGTCATATTTGTTCATTTAAACTTTTTCCAAACTAGGTGAGTATTCATTTTTTTTCCGGGACTGGGGATCGAACTCAGGGCCTTAGTGCTTAGCGGCAAGCACTTACCCCACTGAGCTGTACCTCCAGCCCCAGGTGAGTATTCAAATGATCAGTTTCAAATTCAAATCCAAAATCACAGTGGAAGATTTAAGGACCTGGGAGAGAAGTCAGAGGAAGAGCATAGAAGCATGTGGTTCCATGGAGTTTGGTTGGGGCAGTGGTTCCTTATTATGTGTTTCCTGAATGGTATTAACTACTTTTTGAGGGCGGTGATTATATTTTTACTTTCTACCTTTCTGAACCTAGTACTGTGTCTAGTATACACTGAGGACGTAACAAATTATTATTGAATGAAGAAGAAAGACACAAAAAACTACATTCTTTGATGATACCAGCCCAAGGAATGTGGCTGTGGAAGACAGCTACCTACATGCATTGTGAATGTACATTTTATCCTTTAAAATGTTTCAGCTGGGCACATAGTGCATGCCTATAGTTCAAACTACTCTGGAGGCTGAAGCAGGAGGATGGAGGTCACTTGAGGCCAGGATTTCAGGGTATGCTCACATGTAAATTATAGCTTCTGACCTCTTACACTAATATTTATACACATGATAAAGTATGAGCTCCAAAATTCTAATGTAAAATAATACATTTAAAATAATTTAATAGTATTTTATTAATAGTATAAAAGTCTTTTGCTTTCGCTTCTATTTTATTACTTGGTACTTTATTATCTTTTTTAAAGCCTTGGTTTAACACTTTATGATATAGCAATTTGAAGATCTAGTTCTAAGCTTAATTATTCTAATTCTTTATTGTAAGTCATAGCTGAAAATGAATTTCAGAAAGACACTTAGATTAAAATGGAATACCTGCATTATCATTGACTTTATGGAAGTGCTCATTTTGTTTTGCAATCTCATCAACCAGTTCTATAAAAGCCTGAGTTGAATTTTCACTAGTAAGTTTCCATTGTTTCTGCTATAAACCAGTAATTCTTGCAAACAAAGGGCATTGCATTTTACCTTATTAGCAGGTACATTTAAGACCCACTGACATTCATTCTTTGGAAAACTTTCAAATAAGTAGAAAACTGTGTTTCAAAAATTGTAGTGTATACAGTTCAATATGCTTTTTGTTCACATACATTGATTTCCTTAAATAAAAGTCACACACTGTTGGAAATATTTTCAAAATTCTCTCCTTAAAATCCTTCTTTTAAAACACATGTAAACATAAAGGAGGTGAGGGGAAGGGGGCTGCTTTATAACTCATTGATAAAAGTTTACCTCAAAACTAGACTCAGACAGTGGCACATGCCTTTAATCCTAGCTACACAGGAGACTGAGGCAGGAGAATTACAAGTCTGAGGCCAGCGTTGCGTAACCTAGGAGACCATGTCTCCAAATAAAAAGGACTAAAGATATAGATTACTTCTAGAACTCAAGGGTTTGATTCAATTCTCAGAACCAGAAAAAGAAAGGGTACAGCAAGCATGTGTGTATATGTGTGTGTATTATCCACTGTGTAACATAGTGCAGACAGTATCACAGAAAAGGTATAGAAGTCTGAAATCTGGATTGCTTAGATTGTTGTCAGAGCACAATGAATAATTCATCTTTTTAAGTAATAACAGCTAGTGCTTATGTAATGTTTATTTTGGTGGTAGATGTTATACTAAGAGATTTATATATACAGTTGTCTCTTGGTATCCATGGAGGTTTGGTTCCAGGACCCTTTTGGATACCAAGATCTGCAGATGCTCAAATCCCTTATATAAAGTGGCATTTAAAGTGCCATCACATTCACGTGTAATAAATACATTCTCCCTTATACAATACTTTAAATCATTTCCATGTTATTTATAATACCTAAAACAATGTAAATGATACACAGGTAATTGTTACGTTGTATTGCTTAGGGAACAATGACAAGAGAAAGTCTGTACATATTCAGTATAGACATAGTTCTTTTTTCAACTATTTTCAATATGCAGGTTATTGAATCTACAGATACGGAACCTGAGGATATGGAGGGCTGACTCTCCTGTACATAACTCGCTTCATCCTTAGAACAATCTGAATCAGTAGACGAGGATTATTATCTCCACTTTATGGATGCAGAAACTGAACGAAAAATGTTAAGTAACTTCCCTACGATAACATGCCTGGTTACGGCAGAACTGTGACCACAGTCCAGGAGGTAGGTGTTCAGCATCTGTGCTTTAACTATACCTGTTTTGGTACTTTGCTGGAAGATAAAGGGTTTTTTGGGTTTTGCACTAGAGGAATTGGACCCCAGGACCTTTGCACTGAGCTACATCCCCAGACCATTTTATCTTTTATTTTGACACAGGTTTTCTCTGAGTTGCCCCAGCTGGGGCTTGAACTTCGATTCTCCTGCTTTAGCCTCCAAGAATGCTGGGATTATGGGCATATATTACCATGCTTGGCTAGATAAAGCATTTTCACAAATCACTTCCTATCTCTGTACATATTGTATGGATTCCATTGAAAAGGCTTTATAAAATTCACTCACTCCCCATCTCAGTTCATATTATATAGATTCTATTGAAAGGGCTTGTTTTGACAAAGATTAACTATGTCAATGACTTCCTATACTACATAAAACTGCAACTGACTAATCATAGATGAAGGTACCCTTCTCAATTCCTTCCATCTGTGGGAGGCCCATCCTTCTTAGCGTACCTTGCACAGCACAAGTTTGACTGTGCTGACTGACAAAAGGACTGATTATATACAGTAAGCTCATCAGTGTCAACAGGCATGCTAGACAATGAAGCTTCATTTCTTTCTTTCTTCTTGAGTGAAACAAATAGGCCCTACAATAGTTCTTTTTCTGAACTGTAGTAGATTCTCCCGAGCCCCTGTAGGCTGTGTAGTCTCCACTCTTGATGTTGTTTGCCTCAGCAAATATGAAAAAGTTAAGAATCACCTAGGAGATACATAGTTTTCAGTAAAATAGGTGCAGAGAAATTCACTAGGGTAACTGAAACAACTCCTTAAATGTAATTTGAGAAATGAGTCTCAGTTCAGCTTTTCAAATCTAATAATAATGAAATGTTAATTTCAAATATAATAGTTGGGCATGGTAGTGCATGTCTGCAGTCCCAGCACTCAGAAGGCTGAGGCAGGATTGCCAGAAGTTTAAGGCCAGTCTGGGCTACATAGTGAGCTCAAGGCCAGCCTGAGCTACATAGTGAGAACCTATCTCAAAACAACAACAATAGAACGTGCGCGCGTGCACACACACACACACACACACACACACACACACACTTGGCACCTTATTGAAAGTAGAAATAGAACTATAGGAAATTTGAGGAAAAGATTACATGAATCATAAAACTTAAAAAGATGTGAACTCATCAAATGCATCAGCAGCTTGGTAGCTTTTTGTATAATTTCTTCACCAGCAGAGCCAGACCTCCATGCGAGCAACCATGTCGAAGGGACCTGTGGTTGGCATTGATGTTGCCATCACCCACTGTTGTGCAGGTATCTTCCAGCATAGAAAAGTGGAGATAATCGCCAGTCATCAGGGAAACTGAACCACTCCGAGTTCTGTCACTTTCATTGACACTGAATGACCGATCAGAGATGCTGCAAAATATCAGGTTGCAATGAGCGTCATCAGCAGTTTTTGATGCCAGGTGTTTGGATGTAGATTTGCCGATGTTGTTGTCCCATGTGACATGACGCATTAGTCCTTCACGGTGGTGAACGATGCAGGCAGGCCCAAGATTCAAGTAGAGTACAAAGCAGAGACAAAGAGCTTCTGTCCAGAGGCACTATCTTCTATCAGCTGATGAAGATGAAGGAAATGGCAGAAGCTTACCTTGGAAAGACTGTCATCAGTGCTGCGGTCACTGTGCCAACTTACTTTAATGACTCAATGTCAGGCAACCAAAGATGCTGGAACCATTGCTGGTCTTAATATACTCAGAATTATTGGTGAGCCAAGAGCGGCTGCTATTGCTTATGGCTTAGACGAAAAGGTTAGAGCTGAAAGAAATGTGCTGATGTTTTATTTAGGCGACACATCACTTTTGATGTGTCAGTCCTCACTACTAAAGATGGAATCTTTGAGGTGAAATCTACAGCTGGGGACAACCACCTAGGTGGAGAAGACTTTGACAGCTGAATGGTCAACCATTTTGTGCTGAGTGAAGCACAAGCATAAGAAGGACGGCAGTAAGAACAAGAGAGCTGTCCGCCATGTCTGAACTGCATGTGAATGAGCTAAGGGAACCCTGTCTTCCAGCACCCGAGCCAGTGTTGGGGTTACTTCCCTCTCTGAAGGAGTTGACTCCTATACCTCCACTACTTGTGCTTGATTTCAAGAGTTGAATGCTGACCCCTTCCGTGGCACTCTGGACCTTGAGGAGAAGGCTCTTTGAGATGCTTAACTGGACAAGTCACAGATCCATGCACCAGCATTGTCCTGCAGGGTGGTTCTACCAGTATCCCCAAGATCCAGAAGCTTCTACAAGATTTCTTTAATGGATAAGACGTGAATAAGAACATCAACCCTGATGAGGCTGTTGCCTGGTACAGCTGTTTAGGCAGCCATTCTATCTGGAGACAAGTCTGAAAATGTTCAAGAGTTGCTGCTTTTGGATGTCACTGCTCTTTCTCTTGGTATTGAAACTGCTGGTGGAGTCATGGCAGTCCTCACCAAGTGCAATACTACCATTCCCACCAAGAAGACACAGACCTCACTACCTACTCTGACAACCAGCCTGGTGTGCTCATTCAAGTGTGTGAAGGAGAGCGTGCCAGGACCAAGGATCACAACCTGCTTGGCAAGTTTGAATTTACAGGCACAGCTCCTGTACCCTGTGGTGTTCCCCAGAAGGAGGTTACTCGTGATATTGGTGCCAATGGCATCCTCGCTGTCTCTGCCACTGACAAAAGTACAGGCAAAGAAAACAAGATGGCTAACGACAAGGGCTGCTTGAGCGAGGAGGACGTGGTCAGGAGCGTGTGGTCCGGGAGGCAGAGCAATCTAGAGCTGAAGATGAGAAGCAGAGGGGCAAGACGTCCTCTAAGAATTCACTGGAGTCCTGTGCTTTCAGTATGAAAGTTACTACTGAAGATGACAAACCTCAGTGCCAGATCAATGATAACGATAAACAGAAGGTTCTTGACAAGTGTAATGAAATCAACTGGCTGGATAAGAATCAGACTGCAGAGAAGGAAAAACGTGGACATCAGCAGAAGGAGCTGGAGAAAGACTGCAATCTGGTCATTTCCAAAGCGTACCAGAGTGCGGGTGGCGTGCCTGGAGAAATGCCCAGGGGGGCTTCCCTGGTGGGGCAGCTGCTTCCTCTGTTGGTGCTCCCTCAGGGCCCACCATTGAAAAGGTTGATTAAGCCAGCCCCAACAATAAAACATTGAAGGACCTAAATTTGTAGCAAATTCTATGGCAGTTACTAAAGTTAACTACTATAGTAAAGAACTGGCATTCTCAACACTTGAATATGGAAAGTGTACACAGTGAAAAGATAACATTGCCCTTGATAAGCATTGTATTATAAGTGGAAATGCAATGTCTTCAATAAAACTATTTAAATTAGCAAAAAAAAGAGAGAAAAAGTTAGAAAAACCGAGGTTGTTTATCTTAGATCTAGGAGAATTTAAGGGTCTTCCAGGATATGAAGCATTATAATCCCTTAAGGTTTATTTAAGTCTTTGACACATCTGCTTGAGCCAGATGTAGATTCCATAGAGAATCAGCTGAGGTAATAACAGCAATGTACCTCTTTAAGCCAGAGGCATTAAGCCCTTACTTTTGAAATGGGTTCAATCATTAATTGCACATAATTGACAGTAAATAACTGAGTCACCAAATGAATAATATTTTTGAGAAGCTATTATTCACCACTGATAAGCAATTATAATAATAATTATCTTCAAAGTCTAGCTAGCAGGTTTGAGCTCAGAGGCCTCCTATGATTCTCTGAATGTAAAAACTGCTGACGGGAATTGTGTAAATAAGTTGTTGTCAACTATTAACAGACATAATTTATGTACATAGTAGAAGTTTCAAACAAGATGGTGGGGAGGAGAGAATTTGACAAAGTGATTTTTATTTTGTTGTTGATACTCAGAACAGAGTAGAAATTTCCCTAATATGGAAGTATAATAGTTTTACCTTTGATAATTAATAGTCTTATCAAAATTTAAATTAACTTCTAATTACATTTAATCAAAAAGTTCACGCTAGCAGTTTAAGAGTCCTGATCTTTTTTAAAACACTTCCCCTTGGTTTTTCTCATGAGTCTTCTATAGAAAGTGAGAAAGTCCTGTGATCTGAAAAGCTGTATATTTCATCTTAATGTAGTATTGCTTTAAAATCTAGTTTTCTCTTTATTAAAAATATACCTGAACTTTAGGCATTTCAGTTTAGATCTTAAATTTGAACATAACTAAAATGACTCAAGAAATGAGCTTTTGCCTTTTGCCTGTAAGCTCTCCGTTGAACTATCCTCTAGATAAAAGAAGCAAGTTAATTTTGCTGTATGCTAAGGAGGTATAACTTGCCTCAGTTTGAGTTCCTTTACCTGAGTTCTTCTAATTATATCTTGGATTGCTTTTGTTTTGTTTTATTTGACACAGGGTCTCTCTAAATAATCCAGGCTGGCCTTGAACTCACTATGTAGCTGAGACTACCCGACTCACAGTCTTTCTGCCTCGGCCTCTCGAGTGCTGGGATTACAGACATGCACCGTTGTACTCCACTTTGCTTTGTGTTTTATTAATTGTTTTACTTAGAAATTCCAGTAAGTTAGTTATTTTTGTTTTCCCATATTCTTACTCATTTTTACAGCAGGACTTTTTTTGTTTAGTTATATTTGGAGGCAATTTGTGGTTAGGATTATGTCTTAACCCTAAAATGATTTTCTTTTATTTGCGGTTGTGGGATGCTATGATTGGTGGATCAACAGATAAACATAACTGGAGGCTGGCAACAGCTCAAATCTCATCCACTTCAGTAGGTGGATCTGTAACAAAATGAAAGAGAAGGGGTTCTAAAGCAAACCACAGGACTAAAATTGTGTTCACTTTTGTAACCAGGTCTTTGGTTAGCACCTTTATAGACTGAGCATTTTGTTAGTCATTAAAAGGAAAAGATTCTGATGGACATCGGCCCTGTTTCCTGAACCAGTTGATTTATGAGGAGAAGTCATCCAGGTCCCATGACTGCCATTTAATTAGTTTTTCTCCCTGGTAGAAGTGGTCCTTCTTGTATTGGTATGCACCTTGTCTCTTCTAAAGTTACATAAGAGAAGTAATAGAGTTTTATGTAATACAAAAATAAAAATGCTTCTGTGTCAGACATCATTTTAGATCAGTTTTCCACTTTGAGTAGTGGAGGACAAAAACTAAGCATTCATTTCATTGGGATATGTTACTTAAAAGAAAGTACATTACCTGGTTAAGTAGTTTTTTTAAAAAAATGGGTAAACAAGTTATCATTCTCTGTCTATTTTTCCAAAATTCTGAACAGATATTAGTATTTTAATTGATTTTTACTGCTGCTTTTAGGACTTTTATGTAAAAATGTCTACAAATTTACCATTGTTATATGACTACACAAGCCATATACCATATTGGCATTCTTACATCTCTTGATGGGGATTGCATTAGTCTGTCTTCTGCTACTACAACAGAAAACCACTGACTAGGTATTTATAAGTGAACAGAAATTTATTTGGCGCATGTTTCTGCAGGCTGAGAAGTCCAAGAGTGTGGCACCAGCAAGCGGCAAGGCCCTTCGTGCTGGATCATCTCGTGATGGAAGGTGGACGGGCAAGAGAGGGCCAAGCTCACTTTGGTAACAAATCTACTCTCCCAATAGCTAACACTTCCCCTTGATAACATTTACCCATTTATTAATTCATTCATGAGGGCATATCCCTCACGACCCGATGGCCTCTTCTTAGTCCTGCCTTTCAGTACTCTTGCTGCATAGAAGATTATGTTTCCAACACAATTTCATGAAATGAGCATTATTACTGTTAGTTCTGCTTTTAGGAGCAAGAAGCACTATTATCCTCACGTTACTGATGAAACCTTCACTCAGAGAGGTGAAATGATTTGTCCAAAATAGAAAGTGGGAAAGCCAAGAGTTAGACCCTGGGTCTGTTCAATTCCAAAGCTTGTTCTTATAGCCTATATAGATAAAATACATGAGCAATATATTTTGCTTATTTAAATGAACAAGATCGTAGTTCTAAACAAAATATGGGGATTCACAGTTTAACCAAAAAAGTTTGTTTTTAAAATTTATTTACATGGATCTTTTTATAAATGCATAAATATCATCTACTTATTTAGCTGAACATTCAAGACCTTCCATAGTTTAAGCTGAAATTGGAAACATACTGAAGAATAGAGATACTATATTTCCATAAGTGGATATGATTAAGGTGATCAGCCTCAAAGTATGCCATTTAAATTAATTTTAGGGACCGGAGGTATAGCTCAGTGGTAGAGCACTTGCCTAGCATGCACAAAGCCTGACCATGAGTAAATAATTAAGTGAAAAACTTAGTGATTTATGAATATATTTACCTCCTATAGTGTTTTGAGAAATCAAGCTATTAAGTTACAGCTCTCAGCTCATAAAGGGAAAATATCCAATCTCTTGTCAATTGAATGTATTTCATCCTCCACTTTTTTTTGAGACAGGGTCTCACTATGTAGTTCAGGCTGGTTTGAACTCACTACGTAGCCCAGGCTGGCTTCTAACTGGTGGCAATCCTTCTGCCTCAGCCTCCTGAATGCTGGGATTACAGACATGCTCCACCATGCCTGGCTCATCCCCTTTCTTTAAATGTTTATGGGAGGTGGTGTGTGTGTGTGTGTGTGTGTGTGTGTGTGTGTGTGTGTGTGTTCTTTGGGACAGGAAGGCAAATTCATCCTGGAAATGTAGTGGTTCCTAGCTGTTTTCTTTGATCACAATATGGTGATAGCTAGGTATTCAGCTTTATTTTTAAAAGCTTTTATATTATTTTTTTTATTTTGCAAAACAATAAATTAAAAAATTGTAAAAATAAACTTCAAAAATTAAAGGAACTCATCAAAATATTTCAGCCTACTGCATACAGAAACTGTCACTATTTAGAATTGAATAGTAATTATCATCTCAGTATGTGGTGGCACACGTGCAAAAATCATATAGATCACGAAGACAGATTTCACCTTAGGGACTCAAATTTGTTCAAAATGCCAGATGTTACTTACACCGTAGATGACAGAAAACTCTTACGTATTGTTTAGTTCACATACATGACCTTGGGAGAATTTATAAGAGCATCCCAGTCACTTGCATGAAAATAGAAAAACCCACTTACGTGTATGATAGTAAATCTTTCTGTAAAACTAGCACCTCTTTTACTTAAATTGAATTTTAAAAATGTGTTTTTTGAGCAGAGTTAATGGCATAGTACTGCAAATAATGAAAGCTATCTTTTTTAACTGTGAAAGTCATATTCTGAATTAAGTATAATAAAAAGTAAAAATAAAGTCAACATTGCAGTTTTGAAAACTTTTATGTTTGATTTTTTGTTTTTTTTTGGGGGGGTATGAGGAATCAAACTCAGGATCTTGCGTTTGCCAGGCAGGCGCTTATGCCACTGAGCTATATCCCAGCGCTATTTTTGAAAATTTTAACATTTATGTAAAAAGTAAAAGCAAGAAATTTAAGTCAGTTGATAGAATTCAGGGACTCCTACAATAAATGTAAAAATTAGAAGACTTCAGATTTCTGTTAAGATTTCATGAAATCATTCAAACAATGATATTCTAATATTTAACTCGCTGTAAGCATGAAAAGGTCATAAAATGTCTTCAATTTTCATTTTAAAAATTTTGTTTCATGTCTATTTAGTATGACAATGAGATGGCAACAAAGGTTACTTTTTCAGATGGCTCCACCTTTAAATTAGAAGATGAATGTTTAAGACAACCTTTGAAAGTCCTCCTGTGGCATTACTCATCAAAAAGTTAGTTTTGGTCTTGGACCATAAGACTGGATTTTCCTTTCTAATAACTCTGTGAGGTGTCATCCTTGCCCAGATAGCATGAATTTTAAATGCACATTGGAGAAAAGGACCTGATAAAGAATTCTAACTGTGATTCTGTACTTTTAGCAAATTGCTGGTTAAAATTATTTTCTTCTTTTTAAAGAATTGTTTTTCTTTAAATTAGCAAAGATCTATCAAAACATATTTAAAGAAAATTCAACAATGGTGTAGGTACCGTGTCAATGGAATGGTTTTCATAAACACCAAATGTTAGCTAAACTTTTGGATATGTAATTTAGAAAATGATGAAAAGTGTAAGTCTGTAGTACTTGCTGCTGTTCAACCTCCCAAATATAATTAGGACATAATTAGCTATTAAATTTATGAAATTTAATAAAAAAAAACCTTTGCTATGGATTTAGTGTTACTTATTTGTATAAAATTTGCCTTTACAAATCAAAACACCACGATGCTCATTCTTAAATGACCAAAAATGATTAGAAACTCCAAATGAGCTTTAGAACAATTACGGTTTAAAACAATGAATCTTATGAAAGATTAGAAAATGGCCTATAGTAATTTTTCCTCCTATTGTCTCTTCCTTTGGCTTTCTTGTATTACGACAAGCAAATATGGCAATATCAAAATAGTTTTTAGCCATAAACACCACAATTATTACAAAATTATTTCTTTTAAAGTTCAAATTTATTCATTATTAACAATTACATAATTAGAGAAAACAATGAATACTAATTTTAATTAGTCACAATGTGTTTGATCTAATAATTGACAAACACTATCTTAGAAGTTGTAAACTTATCAACAAAATCCAAATTTTCTATGCGTTTTAGAACAGGCATTTGACTATAGCCTTAAATGTTTTAAATTTTCATTCCTTCTTAGCAGGAATCTCACAATGCTTCTTGAGATTGGTGACACATTCCATGAAAAAAGTTCTTAGAAGCATCTGCAAAATATAATATTATATGCTTTCCAGCAATCTTACTTCCTATTTTTTTTGAAACTTACTTTCAAATGTTTCTTAACATCAAAAAGATAGAAAATATTTGTAATAAAATTTGAAATATGTATCACAATGAATAAAAGTCTACATTGAGCCCTTTTGTTTTTCCAATGGGGAATACAATTTTTCTCTTTTCAGTTGTTCAAGTTCTCAAGTCCTAAAATTTTCACTGTTTAGTTGCCAGCAACTGTTACGTTGCTACTTTGGACTGACTGAAAGGAACAAGGTAACTATTCCCTTCTGAACAATTTTTAAATGTTTCCTTTTAAAATACAATGGTACCTTGGTTCATGAAGATTCTTTCCATGATTCTGGTTGTAGACTGAATTGAACAAGAACTGAATCAAATTCAGTGGTCTTGGGGAAAATTTCATTTGACAATTCTGGTTGCAGAATCACATATACATATGCTTGCAATTTAGTTGCAACCAGAATTATAGAACAAATTCTGTGCCCAGCATAGTGGAAAGAATTAATTATGTGAACCAAGGCACCATTGTATAAATATATATGGATATATTTGGCAAGTTTACCACTCATGTTAAGATTGCAACATCTTTATTCTTTTTGGGTCTTACATTGTGTTTTCTCTCTTCCTTCTTGGTGACTGATGATTATTACTTTTTAAAAGAATTCTTTTCTTTCCAGAAATTTGAGGTTGTAAATCCCTAATCATGAGACTTCAAAATACAAAATAGTTATATGCTGCAGATTGAGTTACATCCCATATATGTATTATAAAGGAGCAGATTTCTGCATTGCTGTCAATAAATTTAGATGTGACATAAATATTAGGTATGTAAATATCAAGTGTGTTGGTAAGATGTTTGTTTTGCTGTTCTGGCTGCATTCATAATGACTTCCCTAATTCTGCAGTTTTTCTCAGTTGAAGCAACAATATAAGCTTCACATACATACAAGTTTTCCAGCCATATAAGGTTTTTTAAAAACTCATCATTTAGCAACATAACTAAAATGACAGTCTCCTGCTTAAAAAAATTTACAAATTAGACGTACTTAATACCATCTTTAGGTCACCATTAAGATCCAAGTATGACGCTGAAGGAGTGTTTGAAAAATTTGTATGTGTGCTGCCAAAGTCAGCGGTTTGAACAATATGGTACTGTGAAATACTTACCTGCTCACCTACGTCCACCTTCACCCCAGCATTGTGTGTTCACCAGCTCACTCCCTTCATGCTGCATCCAGTGCAGCAATCAAAGATGAAGGGGGAACAACACAGAGGTTGGGAGGTCGGAGAAATAAAGATAAGAGTCAGAATACAGAAAGCTGAGGTCAAGTGGGGCCCTCTCTGGGTGGGAGGAAAGAAACTGCTCAACTATGGTGGCAGCGCATTCATTTATACATTCGGAGACACTCCTCTGCCTAGCAACCTGTTTACGCGGCAGCCTCGGGGCACCTCCCATTCTGGGAACTAGAGCAGCTTGTTCATGTGGCTCGCCTCAGGCGTACTTGGTGCTCCAGACTGGCCTTGCTCCAGCCCTGCAGCACTTGTGATCAATCTCCAATTTAAGCTGCTCCCTACACCTGCATTCCCCCCCCCCAAAAAAAGCCAAAAGTTCTACTTGCCTTAATTGTACTTTTTTTAAAAAAATGAAGATAACAGCACTTTTCAGTGCCTGAATATCTGAATTTTGAATATCCTGCTTTGTGGAAGTACATTTTTTAAAGAGGGATGGAGGGGAGGATAAGAGGAAGGGGAGGGAGAGAGAGAGGAAACAAGAACCACGCACCTACCCTTCCCATCTATACTTCCCCTGGTGGGTAAAGATCAAATTTCCTTTTAAAAGTTCCTAATGGGTTCTTCATGAATGCAGATTTCTCCACAAAACAGCATGCTGTTATAATAGAGTTCGCAACATGAAAGGAATGCCATCGTGCTAACTAGTGCAACTGGCAAAATATAGTCATTTCATAAAGGTAAGGCAGAGATTTGAGTATTTATGTAATCAGAGCTCGAGTAAACCTTTTTTCCAGCTCAAACTGTGACAACTTCCTGCCCAAGCACTCCAAAATCTAGATTCTCGGTATTGTTCATCATTTTTGAGATTACGGCAGGTATGTGAAAAGTGTTGACAGCAGGTTCCTCTCTTCTCGTGTGTTTGTGCTCTGTTAGCCGTTCTATTTGCTTTTTTATCATTTTCATTTGTGGTAAGAATATATTTTTCAAAATTTCTACCAATTTAGTCTGCAGCTGAGCGTTACTAATTTCTCATTTTCATTATTTGTATGACAGGTTCTTGGGTTCTCGGTATTCTAATTTTTTTAATTTTAAAAATAAAGGAAGAAAACATATTAACAAACAGACATCCATTTACAAAATAGAGTAAGAACAATACAAACCATATAGAGTTACAGATAAAGCGGTAGGAAATTAACAATGGCTGTTGTATTATGTATTGCTATCTTCAAAGTGGTTTCTCAGGAAAACAGAGACATGCACTAATGATCAAACCAGTAATCACTAACTGTTCCTTTCAGTAAAGCAACAGAAGACAGTAGTACAGCTGTTAGCTATCCTGTATATACATACATACATAATTTCCCCTTCTTTTCTTTCTCCTTTCCCACACCCCAGTTGCCCATTACTTTTCAGCATTTTCCTTTCATTTCACAATGTCTATCATACCTCCTAGTTTTCATTCACTCTTGCAGGTTCTTACACTAGTGAGACAATATGTTGCTTACACATGCAGGTCTGATTTATTTCACTTACGAGTATGGTCTCTAGTTGTGACCATTTACCTATAAAAGCCTCGAGCTTATCTTTCTTTATAGCTGAGTAATACTCCATTATATAAAAGTACCACATTTTTTATCCAATCCTCAGTGGATGGACATTTGGGTTGCTTCTGTAATTTAGCAATTACAAATTGTGCTGCTATGAACATGGGTGCACATATATCACTGTGATATGATGTTTTCAGATTTTCTGGGAAAATACCCAGAAGGGGAATAGCTGGGTTGAGTGGGACCTCTAGACCTAGTTTGCTGAGGAATCTCCAAACTGATTTCCACAGTGGTTGCCTCACCAGCATTTGTTATTGGTTAATTTCTTAATGATAGCCATTCTTACTGGGGTGAGATGAAATCTCAATGTTGTTTTAATTTGCATTTCTTGAATGACTAATGAAGTTGAACATTTTTTCATGTATTTATTTACCATTTGTATTTCTTTATCTGAGAAGTGTGTATTCATCTCAGATGCCCATTTTTGGATTGGGTCTTTGAATTTGGAAGGGCTGATGTTTTTCAATTTTTTGTATGTTCTAGATAGAAGACCTTTGTCTGAGGGACAGTCAGCTAAAATTTTTTCCCAATTTGTGGGTTTTCTTTTTACTCTGCTGGTGATTTCTTTAGATATGCAGAAACTTTTCAGTAGGATGAGATCCCAGTTGTTGATTCTTTGAAGTATTTCACAGGCAGTTTGGTTTTTGTTCATGAACTCTCTGCCTACCTCTGTGTCTTCAAGGTTTTTACCTACTTTGGGTTCGCAGTATTCTAAATTGAACTATTACTTCTCTTCCCTCATTCTATCTGTAGGGAGCTACAAGTTTCCCATCAAGTTGACTTTACCACTTTTCTGAACTTTTGCATTGTTTTATTAAACTGAACTCCTGGTTCACTGAGAAGAGGGTACTTTCTGCAAAGTTGTTAGGTGAGCTGACTTCAGGTTTGTACAGTAAAACTTGCTGTTTGAGCTCTACTAAAGACCACGAAATCCTTGTAAGCTCAGCACTGGGGAGTTCAGTTGCAAGTTTTAGATTTTCAAAGCTGATTTTTTTCCTCTGGGTCTTTGGTTCAATGCAAGCAACACAGCTAGCTGAAACATGGTTACCTCCAAATCATATTAACCTACTTCTTAAAACTTTTAATTCCATGTGACATGAGATGATACCAATGTAATTGTCTACCACTATGCATTTTTGGGTAAAATTCTGCTCATTCAGGCATCAAATCTTCTAGTTCAGTAGGAAGTGAGACAAAGACTTTTAAGGAGCTTCTTATCCAGGCACCAGCATTCAGAATTGTTTTATTAACCAAATCAACTAGTAAAGCCAACTTACTATTTTTGTGCATTTTCTTAAAAGCTTTGTTCAAATGTTCAGATACTTTTATGTCCTGAAATACTGTAGCAAGCTTGTTTACATAATCTGCTGGCATAGCAACTTCTCTTAACCACTCTATTCTATTTTCTTCAATTTTACTATTGGGAGAGATGTCTAATATAAGACATCATATCAAATGAGCTTTGTGATACCTCATAAAAACATCTTTATTTGTACATATGTAAGTACCAAGAGCACTTTAAATATGGTAACATCATTAACAGTACCTCTGCATGCCTTATCTCCTGCAGTAAGAAATCGTGGATCATTTTTGGAAAGCTTCTTTGACCAGTTTACTAAATCTATTAAGTAGTGTAATTGCTCAGTATATTTCTCAGAGTCAGTGGTAGCAGTTTCAGCAGCAGCTACTACATCTGCTGAGCCAGTGCTTATGATGTGTTCCTTGTGCTATGTTCCTTGCTTTGCTTATCAGTGAAAACTTTTTGGTTTCATTTTGCTTGTTCATGCATTGGTGCTCTGCCAGGTGGATCTCTTTAAATAATGTCACCAAGACATTCACGCAGCATCCGTGAGAACTTCAACAGAGTTACATTTTCGACTTATCTCTAAATAATGTGGCACTCATTTTTCTTTTCTTTTAGCATCTGCATATTTCATACAACTCTGTACACTATTTTGCTGTAAGTATGAGGGTGTTTGTTTTCCATAAAATCTGTTGAATCCAAATACGCTTTCTCAAAATTGTCCCTATAAATCTGAAGCTTAGCCTCAGGATTAGAACAAAGGTTAATACGTGACTTTCTTACTCCAATGACCAGTTAAGAATCAAAGGTTTCTAATCCTTCAGCATGTACCAGCTTCACTGCACTATCTTGTAGTCTGTTTTTAATATTTGAAAAAAATTGATACATTCCATGTACCAAGCAGGAGCTTTCACACAATACTATGTTCCACATTTTTTAAAAAATTGCTGGCATCTTTACCCATTAAAATAATCTCTAGTTGACAAAAGAAATTCGGTAAAATATCATGTTGTATAAATTCCCATCAGTCAACAGTATATGCTTTGGCAAAGCTGAGTCATCTTGATAGGTCAATACGTGTGCCTAGGCTTGCTTAATAAAATCAAGGATATCTTCTTTTAAAGCCTGATGAATTTTTGCTGGGCCTTTATTATCCCAGAGACAGACTGCGTGAACATCTGAAAAGAAATCAAACCACAGTTGTTTTATAACAGATTCCTGGTATAAACTTCAAAATAATTGGATGCTTAAAATCCCACTTGCTTGTAGGGAGCCTTTATTTAACAGGTTAGCGTTGACATATTACTTTGACATTTTTTTTTTGGTATGGGAATTGAACCCAGGACCTTGCACTTGACACACAGGAACTTGTGCCTCTGAGTTGTATCCCCACCCCCTCCATCAATTTTGACTCTGCCTAGAGTAGGTGAGATTTTGTGGAGTTCCGGGGCAGGCCGCAGCAGAGGCTGAGTTTCCACAAAGCCCCACTGGCCTGGCCACCCACAAGGCTGCTGTAGGCCAGGCATGTGGATCGTGTGGACTGTAACTTCTTGAAACGATGGAAGAGGTGAATGTTGCGATGGGAAGGGGAGCCGACCTGATTTAGAAAAGGAAGCCTGGACTCCAATCCCCGCACCCCTTGCGGTTGCCTAGGTATTTGTGTTTAAAGCAAGACTGCTGTCTTTTTCGGAGGCAGGAAGGCAGGGTGTGGCAAAGCTCCTGGGAGGGTGTGACCCGACTGCAGGACACCTGCCTCAAGTCATTCTCAAGGCCCCATATGTGGAATTCTACCGGGTTCCTGCCATGTGCGGAAGAAATAAAAGGACACAGAGCTTGCTACCGGTATCCCACCCTGTGTCCCCCAGGGCGCACCTTTATTTTTACGTTTCCTCTCTTACTCTGTCCAAGTTTGCTCTGCACAGCTAATTTCTCCCTTACCTTTCACTTTTAATTTTTCAAGTAAACTTTGCTACTGTTTTTGCCTGTTTTGTTCAATTCTTTGTTCCAGAAAAAAAGAACCTGGAAACCACTTCTAGGAAGAGAAAGAGACTATCTGGTAACAAGTCCATTTGGTGTTTATTGACATACAACTTCTTTTGTCTGAGAAATTATCAGAACTGTGAATATGGCTTCAGTTACTAAACAACACTGAGCACTTGTTGATTTTGGTACAAGAAAGGGATTTTTCAGTGCTTTATTGTGTGGGTTGCTGTGTGTGTGGACCGCAGTGAAAAACGGGTAAAGGGCTGCGCAATGTGTTGGTTTGGATCTATTCATAAATCCATTTCCCAATGCCACTGAAAACCATCATTTACAAAGTTCTGTGGACTATTGTTCTGAAACAGGAAGAGTACAGTATTTGGATTCACAATCCATTTTTTAAAGAAGAGAAGGCCATATTGCAGTTATGGTTGTTTGTTTGTGTCCTTACTTGTGGGTCTAAATCTTTGAATGCCACTTTGAGACATAAGGAAATATCCCCTGCATCAGGGAAGTTCACACAGATCTCATTTCCTCTAACTACCTTTGGCGGCTTAGTTGTTCATGGATTTGTGGCAAATTTTCTGGAATCATATGATCTGCTTACTGCTTCAAAAATCAAGTATGACCTGCCTATGGGCGTCTTTAAAAAGTTGTTCAGGTCTAGCTAGCTTCAGGCAATAATGAATAAAACCTAAATGACAAAGCTGTTGTGGGAGAAAAACAAACCCATTCTACAAGATCTTTTACCATTTTTTATTCCACAATCACTGAAATGTGCAATTCTTGGTTCTCCATTTACCTTCTGTGACTTTTTTTCTTATTTGGAGAAAAGAGATAAATATGTTTATCTAAAATGCGTTTCTGTTAACAAGGATGAAGAAGCTGTGCAGTGTGCCTTCAGCTGACTTGAAGATTAATGAGAGTGAAGAAAAAAGTAGATCTAAGAAGCTCTATAGATATTTCTCGGTACACAGGATCAACAGCCTAAACCGCTGACCTAAAATTAGAAAACGGTTCAAATAATGTTAAATGAAGCACAGTTATTCCAAATTATTTGGACACTTACAGGTTTCCAAATTACACCCAGGCACGTGCCCCGTCCTTTCCCCGGGTGTCTCCCAGCCCCTCTGGTGCTCAGGCGTCCCGCTCCCCGCGCGCATGACGCGCGGCCCCTGGGCCCCGGGCGGTGCCATCAGCTGAGCGAGTCCCAGGCTCCGACGGGACCCGCCGAGTTCTCTGAACTTTGCACACCGCGTGACGGGAGGCTGAGCCCGCGCGGCGACCCGGCCTTTCCGCGGATCCTCCGCCGCGAGGAAGGAGGCCGGGCCGGGCCGGGCCGGGGCGGCGGGCTGCGCAGGGCAGCGCGGGCCGCCCCCAGCCTCGCGCGCCGCTCCCGGCAGTTCGCGCCCCCGCACCCCGAGCCGCCGCCTGCCCGTCGTCCTCGGCCGCCCCGCGCGCTCCGCGGGAGGAGCCCGGCCGCCGTGACGCGGCAGGGAGGAAACGCCGGCGCCCGGCGCCCCGGGGAAGGAGGAAGCGAGAGGGCGCCCTGCCCCGCGCCCCCGCGCCGCGAGGCAGAGCTGCGGAGCGGTAGGTGCGGGCCGGCGAGCGGTCGGCGGGCGGCCGCGGTCGCTGCCGCGGGCGGGCGGGCGGGGCCGGGCGGGGCGAGGGCTGGTCAGGCCTCCAGCGCGGCCGGCGCGGAGCGGGCGCGCCTCGCGGGGCCCCGGAGCCCTCGGCGCGGACCGGCGGGGAGAAGCCCGGCCCCATTACCCGGAGTTTGCGGTCTTTGTTTCCTGGAGGGGGTTCTGATCCTGCTCCAGGCCGCCCACCTTGCGCGCAGCCCGAGCCCCGGGCAGCGCGAGGGCGCGGCGGCGGGTGGACCGAGTCCTTTACCTGTTGCTGGCGGACCTGGAGGATGAGACTTTCCCGCGTCGCTCTTTTAAATTCCCAGATTTGGACCCTCTCCGTCTCCTTTGCAGTGACTGGTTCTGTTCATTCTCCAGTGTTTAAGCATTGCTGCGTACCATCCAGAAATGCTCTGAGAATTTTTGGATTTCGTCATTGTTAGTGATGGTGACTCGAAAAGACGGAAAACAGCAAAGATTCGTCTCTCGGAACTTTTAAACCTTTCACTTCATTTTGCACAGTTATTTCTAAATCATGAGCACAATTTCAGTCCTGCATGATGGACTACACAGAGTGCCCTTTAGATTCAAGAATAAACAAAGAAAGCACTACAGTTTCAAAATCTTTGTCCAGGTAAAAATAGATTGTGTATTTTGATGCTCTCTCATTGTGTATTCACCCAGTCCATTTGGGAAGTGCCTTATTTACCAAACACTTAGCTCTTACTACGCACTGCGCTCTTTCTAAATGCTTTATAAATATAACCTAAAATTCTTAATTCAAAATAATAAATTGTGGTTCTAACTATGAAGTGGCTGTGTGCATATTTTAGTTCCCTAAATATCATAGAAGGAGCTGGAACCACGGAAGGAAGTTTCAGGCTTATTTTAGGATTTGGGTGTGCCTTCTGGCCCCCTGGGCTACTGCTCCCCTTAGACAGGCCTCCATCGCTGTGTAGCTGTGTATCTAAGAGAAGCGAATCTAGAGCCGCAAGCAGGTATCCATTCAAGTTCTAAAAGCCTTCTGTGAAATGGTCTCTGTCGTCTGCCGCGGTGCCCATCAGCTAATACTGGAGAGACCAGAACTTCCCTTTTTCTTCAACTGCCACTCCATCGAGTCTAATTTTGCTTTTAAAGGGAACTATTTTTGATGTTTGACAGTGCATATGACACAGCTCAGAGGGTCAGAATGAACATGCAGTGTTCTACAAAATAGAACACTTTTGTTTATACACATTAACATAAATTATGTTTTGTAATCTTACTGCCTTTTGCTATTGGTTGGTGAGTGAGCCTTGCAGTTGTCTGTTTCGTGATTGTCAGGTATATAGCGGATACGTTTCCAGAATGAAACGCCCTCTTCAAATGAGCCCCTGGGCCTAATAACTAGATTAGTGGATCTTCTGAAACGGTGAATAAATATTTTGTTATTGCGGTGATTGTATATATGATGTTAAACTGCGTACATTCTGCTGATTTTCTCCTTTCTTCCTGGTACCCCTCATATATTTAAATTGCTAGAGTGGTGATGAAATTGGACGATAAACTTTATTTAACGGAATTCTGAAGTGTCTGTTGAAGCAGGAAGGCTTACTTTGCTCTGCTCTAAGTTACGGCAAGACAGACATTAGTGGCCCTCCTGAATTCATTTTGACCAAGGATATCTTGGACAAAGGACAGTTGTGTGATTTACAAGGTGTCTCCAGACATAATGGTGCTCATTGTCTTTAAAGAGAGCTTGTTAAGTTAGTAGCCATTTTAAATTCTCTTTTGCATAAGTGAAGAAACAGAGGCAGAGAAATGTTCATGTTAGCTTGATCCCTGAGTGTACAGCTGGTGAGAGGCAGGGCTTGATTAAAGAGCAGGCTGTGCAGAGCCTGGCATGTGCAGACTTGTGAAACCATTTGTAGACTGAATGATTCCAAATGACTTCAGATATCTTGCTCTTTCAATCCATACCTGTCAAAAATGCCACCATAACTGATTTGTGTCGGAGATTTCCAGGCATATGCCAGTGCCTCTTCTATTTCAGTCTTACAGTACTTTTTCTATAAAAAGGATGGGAATGCTTTCGACTCATTTCTAAGAACTTGTGGTCTCTGGTTTTTAAAAAAGAACACAGTCCCCACCCCACGCATCCTACCTTTTTTCTGTGATTTCGAGTTTCGAAGTACGCACAGTGTTGGTATTGACAGCTGTCTTCTATCTCTACACTAGATTTATGGGAAGCTCAAACACAATGATCACAGGTTTGTCATGTTTTTTGAAGTGCCTGGCATTACTTGTGTTTGGAATGTTTCAATTACTTTACTATAAAAGATCTTTAATTACAAGCAGAAAAATCCTCAACTATTTATATTCTCCAAGCAGTACCCTCTGTATCTTTAAAGTATGTGGTCTCCAGATGGTTAACCTTCAACAGAGAGGAAAATATGACCGTTACCTGGTGGGAGAAGCTGAGAAGGGCTGTCAGCAAGAAATGAGGAATGGGACGGCCTTCCCTATGGGGATATTAGTTGGTAAGAAACCTTTGATGAAGTCAGATTGAGTCACCTACCTGTCAGCCTTCTCTGAGGGCGTGGGTTAAATACTTTTGAAGTCTGCCTTATTTCAGAAACCTTTTTACCTTTCCCAATCGTGTTTTCTTTCTTTTTAAAAATACATTCATATAAATTACTAATTAAACTGCTGATTCACAACATTCAAATTATGTAACATGTTGTTATTCCTCATAGAAGCAGCTCCTTCTCTATTTTAAGCCACCCAGTGTCTCGGTTTTCCTTTACTTATTCCATTTCCTGTGGTGGAGACTTTGTTCTCATCTCACTTTGTCTCCTTCCTTCTTTCTTTCATGAAGAAGTGGTACATCTAAGAGGTACCAAGTCCCAGTTTTGCAGTTTCTGTCACTGTGATTTTGAGTCAGTAAATGCCAGCTTTGGGTTGTCGTTGTCCAAGAAGATGATGTGGACATCAGCTTTTGAAGGTCAGCTCAGAACATCAACCAGTAAAGTTTTATTTCCCGTCTCATGTTGAGCCTGAAGGTTTTCATGGGGAATTAGAGCTGTGAGCGGCATCCTCTGGCTTGTCCATTTTCTCTGGTCATTTCCTGTTTCCCACAAATCCCTAAAACCTGCCTAAATTAACCTCCCTGTGGCCGCAATTCTGCTGTTATGCAGGGTCGAGCGAAAGAGGTCTTGCCATAAGGAATTGTTGTAGGGCGATGATACGTAGGATGGAAAATAGGAGGTGTGCGGTGTGTAGGTGAAGTAAGAGGTAGTTCTTTCTCCAGGCCTTGATGTGGGTTTCTTTATAGAGAATTCAAAAGGTGGAGAGCTGGTTTAGTGGTTTTAACATAAGGATGACTTGACAGGTTTTTGTTGTTACTGTTGAGTGAAGGCCTGGATTTTGTACCTTTTCAAAGGTTTACTTACTTCTTTTTGAGAACCCTTTTAATGTTGAAATAAAATGTCCTTCTATTTTCTCTTCTGTGACTTTGATGAAATAAATACTCATTTATATAGCATTTTGTGATGACCATGATTCAGGCTAATTGCTTCCATTATGATATATTTGCTAAGCCAATTAATACAATTTTTTTTCTAAATGTAAAATGGATTTTGTATATTGTATATTCATAGAGAAACCTGAGACTCAAGAGTGCAGTAGCTGACAGGGCACTGGATGCGACCTGCTCTTGTGCGTAAGGGCACGTCGCTGGAGCCCGGCTCATTTGCTTGAAATGAGGAGGAACTTCATTACTCTAGTCATTTACCTTCCTCCATTTTAAATAAAAGTGAGTAAATTTCTCGTATACAAGCCTGCTTTGTCGGTTAGAGAATCATGTGTATGTAGCTAACCAGCGTCATAGATTCCATGTAACTTGGAGCCAGTCATTTTTCTGTGTTTGCTGGCCACCTGCCATACCTCAAACCTGGCTCACACTGTTGGAAATTTATACTACTGCTCATAAAGAGGAGGAGGTGAGGAGTGTGGATGGACTGACAAACCCATCCCAACCAGCATATAAAGTACACCCTTCTAATAGGGGTCAATGTCTGAATTTTAAGGACATCTAAAATACCAAGCTATTTAAGAAAAATAATATTCACGTAGAATTGATTATAATAACTCATAATTGGTTATAATAACTAAAAGACCAGCAGAAATAATGGATTTGAACCAAGAGAAAAGTAGCTGTTGTGAAGTCAAGTTAAAAATTAGAACGACTGAAGGGAGTTGTAATTATTATGTATCACAGATATATACCAATAAAGATATATACTAAAAAGAGAAATTAGGACAGCTAAACTCGAGACATTTTGGAATAATCTCTGTACATGTACATTGTTTGAAGTAATTGGTTTAGCACAGCTGCCAATGATGGTGACCAGGCAGCCTTAGATCCTTCCTAAGCGTGTATTGTAGGCTGTCCTACTGTTAGTAACACTTGGTGTATGCTACGCACACAACTCCCTTTTCACGGTTTTACTAACACCACCGGCTTTTCCAGACAGCATCTGTCTGTGCTGACATCCCTCCACCCCCATTTCTGCTCCAGCGGAAGTACACAAACCACACTTGCCTCCTCTATCCTTTTGTGGCATGCCTTTAGTTTTCTTTTAAAAAAAATCGTTGCCCTTTTTACTCTTCTTCCAGCTTTTGCATCAAGAAAATGTCACCCTGTCCTTTCTGTGTCCCGCCCTCTTCATTTTGGTCTTGAGCAAAGAAGATACTAATCATGGTGATACATTGAAGAGAAGGCCTTTAATAAGAAAAAAGAAAGCTTTCACCTAGCAAGGAAAGGTAGGCATTATAAAGAACTGGTGGTTTCAACCTTCCAAGCCCTGGAGAATACCCAGTCGTTCCTTTCAAAATAGCCGCAGAAGTCTCCACCTACCTCCTGTTCTCTAAATAAGCTGTTTTTCCTTCAACAGTGGCATAAACTAAAAATTATATGTATATATATATATATATATATATATATATATATATATATATATCACACTGTGCTACATTCCTAGTCCATTTTTTATTTTGAGATGGTTTTGCTAAGTCCTTAAGTTGTTGGGGCTGACCTCCCAGAGTGCTGAGATTACAGGCCTGTGCCACCATACCCTGCTATAAACTTATAATAAACATATGTATTTGTTCATAACAATGCAACAGCATTTTTTTGTGGGGTTTTGAAGACATCAGCCCTATTAGTGGATTAAGTAGAGTGCTTTGGTGTGAAAAGATAACTACCAGATAATGATCATTGTTCCCTTCAGAAAATACACCCACAATTTGAACTATATAGCTTCAAAACAATTTTTCTTTTCAACCAAGTTGAAGTCTAAGAAGGCTATCCTAGACCAAAGGTCAGTAAGCTTTGAACAGTGGTTACCACATTCCAAACCTTTTCTTCTCCAGATTGTCATCGGTAGAGATTCGCATGTAAAATGCTGAACTGGCCTGGATCCTTGAGTTAGACCAGAAGCAGTACTGGCTAAGCAGTGTGACATCTTTGCTGCAGACTTACATAGGAGATAGAGGTGGAGAATCAGGTGCAGGTAGCTGACCCCATACTAACACAGACTCACTTGTAAATGAATTTGGGCCAGACTGTAGGAGGAGCTTTGCATCAAGACAGTAGTTAAGCTGCACTGAGAATAAAGGCTTATCTTTCTTTATAAACATTAATGGAAATGAAATGTGTTTTTATTCCCCCCTCCCAACAGTATATTCAAGTTGAAATATGAAAGTACTATATTATTTGTTTATTTGGACTAGAGCCGTGGTTAATAAATATGCATAAGTAAGATTTTACTATAATTTTAAAAGTTCCTATTTGTAATAGTTCTTAGTGTATGTAGTCATATGTAGCTGATAGTTTATTCAATGCTGACATGAGTACTGCTCTTTCTTTTCTGACTTCTTTTCATACCATTCTCTCCTTTCAAAAGTATCTGCATTTTTCTGTCCATGATGGAATTTTTTTTTTATTAGTGAAAGATAAAATATTGCAACTCAACAGAGTTTTCCAGATTTGTTAAAATAATTTTTAAAATCATACCCTTGGGTTACTTTACTTTTTAAAAGTAGATTTATCTCTCTCTCTGGTATCCTTTTTCCATATAAGTCTATGGTGAAGTTGTTGTCTTAAGTCTTTTTAAAACAATGTATATCTAGTCTTGTCTCAAAGGACTAGGAGTATTTTGGAGGCACCATACAGTGGCTTTTCTCTCCTTCGGTGCTCTCAAATGCTGTGACTACCATTCATTATGAAGCCTTCCATTAGGAAATTGTGATACTGCAGATACCGCCAAACCTTTACGTTATTGTTGGCTTGTTTGAAGAATCATTTAGTTGAAAATATCTGTAGTTTTTTGCCAACTGGATAGGCAGTTGTTTTCTAATAAAACTATTAAATAATCCTAGCATAATTAGTACAAAGTTTCTTTATTTTCCTCTGTGTCATTAGACATTATCATGAATACAAGGTACTTAGTTAAGATTATGTTAATTCAGTGCATTCACAAAATAAAAGTTGGTTTACTTTTAATATTTAGATAATTCTGCTCGTTTTGGTTGTATGTGCTAAATCAAATACTTTTTTTCAGGATTTTTAAACTTTTGATTCATGTGTGACCTATATTTTACCTTGCAGGGAGCAAAGAGAAAAGAGCTGATACTTTCTGAGTACCTGCTATTTGCTGGGTGTGTGAGAGGTTTGCTGTTGTCTGCAGTAGGATTTCGCTGTAGAATCCAGGTTGACCTCAAACTTACAATGTAGCCCGGGCTGGCTTCGAACTCATAATCCTCTTGCTTTAGCTTGCTGAGTGCCTCAATAACAGGAGTGCATCATCACATCTGGTTTAGAGACATTATTTCATGGAATACTCATGATGATTTTGGATTAGGTAGTTTTATTTTACAGATGAACAAATAAGCCTTAATGGGGTTTCAAGGGTTGCTGTGTATGCCCAACATGGGAGTGAGCTGGTCTGAGCAGGCCTTCCTGGCTTGACCTAGTCCCCTATGCTATTAATAAGGGGACCAAAGCCGACTCCTCTCAAAGCCTCTCATAAGAAAGAACAGGTGGAATTGACTTATACATAACACAGATTACCATCAGTTGATAAGGCAGTGATTAAATGAGTTTGAACAATGGGTTTTTCAGTTTTACTTTATTATTCTGAAATATTATGAACGTTTTAATCTAGAAATTGGTGCCAGATTTCAAGCATATAGCTGACTGAAAATGTTTTAAATATCAAATAATTCCTACCTAGTGGAAAAGGACTTAAAATCTTAAATTGAAAAGGTGATTTTGTTAAATTGTGAACATGCAGAATTGAAATGTCTTAAATTCTTATGTGCAGAACTGTCAAAATCTCCTGCTGTTAGCAACCAGTGTTCATTGAACTTGCCAATGATGCCAGACATTGCTGTCATAGTCTAAAACCCCTAACCAAGATAACCAGCGCCATTGATTTTAATCCTTGGAAGTACAGCAGTCACTTTGTTGTTTTTGTTGAATGTTAGCCTTGCAGATACTGGGATGATTTCCTGTTAACCAAGTAAAGGGATGATAGAACATTTGAGGTCTGAATTCTTACATATTGTAATTTCTAATGATCCTACTATCTGGTGTATCACTGAAAATTCATGTGCTGGAAACTTAACCCCTAGTGCAACAGTGTTGGGAGGTGGGGCTTTTGGGAGATGCATAGGTCTCCAGGGTAGAGATCAGCACTGCTGTGAAAAGGGCTTATGGAACTGGGTTGTCCTGTTATGCAAGGACACAGAATGCACCTGTTTTTTATCCTTCCCACCTACTGCTGTGTGATGCCGAAGCAAGGATGCCCTTACCATCTGCTGGCACTTGTGTCTCCCAGAATTATGGGTTTGGGGCATATTCATGACCCTTTCTCAAAATTTAAAAAGAAAGGGTTGGGGATATATCTCAGTGCAAAAGTTCTGTGTTCAATCCTCAGTACCACAAGTTGCAGTGGGGGGATTGGCTTTTCTTTATAAATTACTCAGTCTCAAGTGTTCTGTTGCAGCAGCACAAATGGGCTAATATAGATTGTGATAAAAGTTCTGAGAAAATTCAGGTGATTGGAAAAGTTTATTTTGTTTTTTGGTACCAGGAATCAAACTCATGACCTCAGGCTTGCCAGGCAAGTGCTTACGCCGCTGAGCTCTATCCCTGGTGATTGGGAAAGTTTAAAAGAAGTAAAACTTTGCACTAAGTGGAAACACTAATCACTTATACTTAGCACTTAAAATATAGCTTTGTTGAGACGAAACTCACATGCCATTTTAAACCACAGGTCAGTGGCTAATTGGTAGAGTTATCCAGCCGTCACCACTATCTAATTCCAGAACTTCATCATGCCAAGAAGAAACCCGAGACCCATTATCAGGGATACTCCCATCCCTTACTTCCTCAGTCCCTGGCAATAGCAGTCTTTCTCTCTTTAGATTGGCCTATTCTGGACATTTAATAAAAAATGGAATCATATAATACCTGCTGCTTTGTGACTGGATGATGTCATGTAACATAATGGTTTTAAGGTTGATCTATTGTAGCATTTCTTTTCACTGATAAAAAATATTTTGGGGATGTATCAGATACATGATTTACAAATATTTTCTCCCTGTCTGTAGGTTTTCACTTAACTTTCAGGATTATTTCCTTGAAGCACAAAAGTTACTTTTTGATGAAGTCCAGTGTATCTCTTTTTTCTTTTGTTGCTTGTGCTTTTAGTGGCACACCATCCAAGAACTTACTGTTCAACCCAGTGTCACTGAGATTTACTCATGTTTTCTCCTAAAAACATCATAGTTTCTGAAAACTTCGCAGCTGCTTTAGATTTATAATGTATGTTGAGTTAATTTTTGTTTGTTTCATAAAGTAGAGGTCCAGCTTAATACTTCTGCATGTGGATATCTAATTGTTCCAGCATCATTGATTATTTTTTCCTTTACTGAATTGTCTTGGTGTTCATGTCAAAATCAATTGATTATAAGTATAAAAGTTTATTTTTGTGCTTTCAATTAAAGTCAGCTAATCTGTCTAAATCAATACCAGCACCACATTGTTCATTGTTAATACAGTTTTGTAGTGTTGAAATCTGGAATTGTGAGTCTTCTAATTTTGTTCAACATTGCATTGATTGTTTTGGGTCCCATGTGTTTCCGTATGAATTTTAGGATCAGCTTATGCCTGATTTCAGGGGGAAAGCATCCAGTTTTTCATCATGGTCTGTGAGATAAGCTGTGGGTTTCTTATAGGTAACTTTTATTAGCTTGAGAAAATTCCCTTCTATCCCTAGTTTGTTGCATGTTTTTGTCAGTAAAGGGTGTTTGGTTTTGTCAGGCGTCTTTTTTGTGTATCTTGAGATAATCTTGTGGTTTTTGTCCTTTAAATGTTGTATATGACATTGGTTTATTTTCAGATGTTAATCTTGCATTCCTGGGATTAAATCATACTTGGTAATGGTGAATAATACTTTTTGAATGTTGAATTGGCTTTGTAGGGCTTTCACTGAAGATTTTTGCCTCTATATTGGTCTATAATTTTCTGGTGGTCTTACCATCTGATGTTTGGTATTGTGGTAGTACTGGCCTCACTGAGTAATCTGGAAAGTGTCTATTCTTTTTTATTTGGGGGCAAGTGCTCTACCATTGAGCTATCCCCCAGTCCTTCATTTTTTTTATTTTGAGACAAGATCTCCATAAATTGCCAAAGCTTGTCTTGAATTTGTGATCCTCCATCTCAGTCTTCGGGCATGCTGGCACTGCAGGTGTGCACCACAGTGCCCACTTTATAAACATGAACTTTTTCAAGTAGTGTTGACACCTATCTCTAAATTAACACTGATGTAGAAATTATGCCATTCAGGATAAAATATAGACTAGGATAACAAAAAGCAGTTATAGAAGGATCAAACCAGAATGTAAGAGTGGAAAAAAATACATAGAAGTAGATAAAGGGGGAGATAGCAATAGAAGTCTTTTAAAGTCCTGGCAAAGAGAGACTTCCGGGAAGATGGCGACCGGGTAGGCAGCAGAGAGAGAACCTCCCAGAGGATTACCACCCAAACAATGAAATAGAACAATATGAACACAGAAATAAGGACTTCCGGGAAGAAGACGACCAGCCGAGAGAGCGAGTGTGGAGGGAAGAACGGCTTCAGCTCCTGAACCCGACAGAGAACGCGCTACTGGGACAAACTGCGCCAAACCGGGCAGCGCTCCGGGATCCCGCTAAGAACCCCACCCCCGCAGCCAGCGCTGCGCGAACTGGAACAACAGCGACCGGCCGGCGGGATTTCTGAGTCGGGGAAAATCTCCATCCAGGGAAAAACATCTGAACGGCACTCCTGTATGCACGATCACAGGATGAGTTAAGTGCGCGCTCTAACCGGTTTTTCCTGAATCGGGAAGAAGCTCAGCCCAGCGAGAGACATCAAAGCAGCTTCAAGGACTGCAGGATCTCCCGGGTGGGAAGACCTACTTAGGCGCCCCAACGGGTTTTGTGAGGGGGGAAGGAGCTCCACCCAGGGAGGAAAACCTGAGTGGCCTATCTGCAAGAATCCTGGGGTGGTGAGCTGTTTATTTGCCCAGGCCAGGTCTTGGGGTAGGGAGTAGAAGCGGAAATCTCAGTAGACAGCTTAAGGGACATTCTCCCAAAGAGAAGTAACCATTGGAGCAGCCTCTGCAGCAGACCTTTGCCTGCTGAACTCTCTGTGGAATTTATAGCTCCACATTTTGAATCTGATACCCAAAAATGGGAAAACAGAGGAACAAAACGCAGTCTCAAAACTCAACCCCACCCAGAACAAGTTCTGAATGTGAGGATACAGGGGAACCAGGAAATCACATACCTGCAAGTTATGAAACGATTGCATCCGAAATGAAACAACTCCAACAGGCCATAAAAGA